>CAAKHB010004251.1:344364-383805 GCA_901007665.1 Aeoliscus strigatus
ACACACACACACACACACACACACACACACACACACACACACACACACACACACACACCGACTGAGGCCACCAGAGGCAGTGATGCTAACGCTGCGGTTTCAAACTGAGCCCCATGCTTTTACCTGCGGGCCTCTGCGCTCGGCCTGTTTGTAAAGCAGGTGAAGGCAAGTGGTAAGCGGCTCATCAGCGCCAGCTGTGGTGTCAAATGTCAGGAGCTGAGGTGTGACAGAAGACCGGTGAGACACACTCCTCAATGTCATGCTGGCTACAACGCTCAGGCGTAGAGAGAGAGGAGCCACATGCAGAGCCTATACCTGCTGGGCACAGGTCTTACCTCAGTGTACTGAATGCCTCTCTGGGAGCCACTGACGACACTGTCCGAGGGGAACAGACACTCCAGCAGCTGCAGCTGGTTAAGAGAGACATCGGTGCTGAAGGTCCGCAGGATGGATCCCTGACAGTGCTCATAGTTGATCTTCAGACCCTGGCCTACGAACCTGCAGACAGGTGAACATGAACCGTGAGGTATGAATCAGGAAATAGTGGCAAAACAAAAGGTGTACCTCAGGTGGTCGTGGGGACAAGCCTGATTAAAGACTGTTCGTGACTGGAGGAGGGCGGATGGGAGGAGCTGGCCCTGGCCCACCGTGCCGAAGAAGTGTGCTGCCACAGGGCCAAGAGGACTGGGTGAAGCATCTGGTGGTGGCAGCGGGTCGATGTGGAGGACGGACACAGCCAGGCTGCTCAGCGTCAGCGTGAATACCAACTCTGGCCTGGACTCATCACCGTGAGGTTTGGATGCATGTGCTGAAAAAGCGCAGTGGCAGAAAAACAATTACTTCTACTGCGAGTTCAACAACAAACAACATTATCTTTGGGGGGAGCTCCCCCACTGCATCACAAGGCCAATGACAGACGACCATTTGTGTGTGTGTGTGTGTGTGTTACATGTAGAGTGAAACTTGCATGTCTGTCGCAACAACTTGTGAGGAAGCTGTGAGTCGTGCGGCTGGATCGGAGTTTCACTGGTCTGCTTTTCTCTTTGTCGGGGTACATCGATATAATCGTCCCACAGAGCCTACAGACACAGATACCAGACCAAATCACATGAAAAGTATGTGTTCTTTAAAGCTACTTTACCAAAACAATAGCATTTCTGTACCCTCTGATATTTTAAGTGTAAAGATAAATGTCACTTTAACACATCTGCGGAGAGTTTCAGATACACATACCGCTGTGTTTCCAGAGGGAGACTCTCCAGGGGAGGCAGAGTAGTTGCTATTGAGCGACAAGTCCAAGTCAACAGTCGGTGGTTCACCCAGAGGTGGGAGGGATGACAAGCTGTGTGACATGTCCATGTCGCCCATGGAGAAGAACACATCATCTACACCACCCGCAGGAGAGGGAAAGACGGAGTAATCATCCTAAAAGAGTCACGGCACGACCGCTGGAGATGCAGAAGACTACGTTTCAGCCAAACCTCGACTAGATGCGGTTCTGGTGGTCTGGCTCTCGAAGAGGTCGGGGTCTGCGCCTGCCATAGCAGTGTCCTTCTTCAGGCAGCGGTTCAGTTCCATATGGAGCCGGTACTCATCCTCTTGCTGCATGGGCCGACTCTTTCTGTCCTTGGCCCATTCCTGTGCACCTTCATGTGAAAGGGAAGGGTTTTATTTAGTGAAATCGCTAACCTGAACCAGACTTCTAAAAAGGACACAGGTGCTTACTTTTACTAGAGAAAGCTCCAAACAAGTCCAGCAGAAGATGAACTTGCCGTGGCGAGAGCAGGATCATCAGTGTCTCCACATGCCCGACAACATCCAGCTAAAATCACAGCACACAGAGGAGCCTGCTGAATGGCAACAATCTGGATAAAACACTTGAACTTTCAAAAACCTGTTGTAATCAGTAATTCACCTTCGCTCCAGGCATAGCTACGTTGTTTTTCAGAGTGAGGGACAGTTCGATTTTCCCACAGAGGCTTCCAATCTGCACGGGCTGAAAGGGCACTGCAGCAGACAGGGTCTCTGTGAACTGTGGATGAGGCTCACAGATGATTTTGGGATTCCAGCTGGGAGAGAGCTTTGGCTCAGTTTCCTGCCAAATTAAAAGGAAAAGATTAAAACTCGAAATAAAAACTCCTCGACACGGAATTTCAAACACCAACCGATGGAGTGGGTGAAGATTTACAACCAGCTCGAGACACATCTGAGAACTCGTCCCAAAATATGCTGATGCCTTCCATCTGCAGGTTCTTATGCGCAAATGTGGTGGGTTGATGCACATTTACACTTGAGCTCTCCTCCCCAGTTTCATCACAGTAGAGAATTCTAAAAAAAATTACATGAAAAAAACATCAGAATCCATTTATCAGTGACATAGGCTCCAATGTAAATCTCCTCTTTTCTAACTGATTATACATTATCGTCCTAAAGAAACCAATAACTGATGAATATATCTGCATTAAAATGATGAAACGTGTTTACACATTTAAATACCTGATCCCATTGAGTGCCTAAACTTACTTGCTGATTCGAATCTCAAGAGCAATTCCAGTTTTTGAATTTTCGGGAATGTGTTCAACTCTAAGAACTGTATCCAGAAACGTCACCTTCACTCGTCTCAGAACTGCAAGAGACAAAGAAATAACAGATGGCAGAACTCGGCTGAACTCTTAGAGTGCTTCTTAAAGAGCAGAGAAATAATCTACCTGTTTCTATTGTTTCGGCAAACTTTTCTAAGCCCTCAAAGGGTTGGAAGCTCTCTCCTATATCGTCTGTGAGTTTCTGGCTCAGGCATTCTTTGGCAAGTTGCATGCTGCTTGTCATGAAACTGGACCAGTACATGGGCTCAATGCCAGATGCTGGATAGATCAGACAGAGATGACAAATAAGTTATTTGTGCATGTACAACAACATGGCCATGATCATGTACTCGTGGACTGAAATCTCCTTACCGACTCTTGGTCTTGGTCTGAACACCATCTCCAAACCCTTGACCTCAAGAGCACAATTTTCCTGCAGGAGTGCTGCCCATGGGACAGATAGTGAAATAGTCTGGATAAATCCTGCAGTGACTTCAAAAGGAGCGTCTGCTGTCTCTAGCAGCTCGTTCAGAGACTGAAGGAAAGAAACATTTAAGCTTCTTTTAGCTGATGCACATTTTGTATTGTGAGAATTTCCCAGCTCTTACAATGAACAAAACACACTGTGCGTACCCATTTATCCAGTGGCACTTGTGCCAGTGATCCTGTGCCTTGATAGAGGTCTAAGCTGAGCTGATCCAAGCTAAGCTTCTCCTGCAGAAAGTTCCCAAGGTAGCGATGCAGCAGGTACCTGCAGGCCCGCTTCTTAATGGACTCAGAAAATGGCCAGGGCATCTTAACTCAATGTGATGTGTACAGTACAAAGTTGATAACGGTGATTTTGAGGCTCGACAGCCAGAATGCTACCCAGGTGGCTATGACTTAGTGTTACAGTTGTGTCATCCTGTCCATTTAAAGACGTCAGTAAACAGTGAGCTCACACATCCTTCATATCCCAAGATTAGGGACTCTTTGGAGGATGCCTGAACGCTCTGGGATATGTGTGGGAGCTCCAGTTTGTTGCACCTACAAAAAACAACACAAATAAAAAGTGCCTCTTGAAACCTGATACACCTCGAGTCTGAAAATCTAAAAGCAACACAGATGTGTTAGATGACTCGGGAATCACCAAAAGGGTTATTGACGATTTTGTTTAAATGCATAGAAATGTGTTAATACAACCACATGCTTGACCTCAATTCAGAGCTGCTGATAGCTGGTAAACCGCAATTGCGAAATAGGTGCTAGCAAGCCAACAACTTGCTAGTCATTAGCTACCTAGCAGTAGAGTTGTCATGGCAGTACAGTGACGGAGATGCTCATAGACTGCACCTAGACAAAGGCATGACATTTGCTAACTAGCCAGCTAGGAAATGTTAGGCTACTATCACCTATCCAGCTAGCGTACTATAGTTAAACAACCAATGCCGACAGAGCAGAGGAGTCTACGTTAGCATAGCCGCCGGCTAACGTCGCGTTCAGGTTGTATATAGCGGTGCATGCTTGCTAAGGTAGCTAGCAGGCTAAACTAGAATCTTATCCTGACACATCCTGTCACATGCAGACACACTCAAACGCACTACGAATGAATACAGCGGTGCAATATGGCGGCAAACACTATTCACTGAGCTCAGCTGGAGAGATGAACGTAGCCAGTAATTTACCTTCTGACTGACTTGTTTACAAACACTTTCATGACTCCGCACCAACTGACCGTACACACGACGGGGTGGTGGTTGATACCGGATTGGATCAAATTCAGGGACTGCTCGTTCACACGTATGAGCAGAGTGATGCTTGATTGGTCAGGAAAGGAAGCACGTACCTAGCTGTGACCTTAAAGACCAATCAGGAATGACTTCCGATATGAATATTAATGACGTATTCCCCGCTGATCCAATCCGTTCCGCCTACAAGCAGTGGGTGGGATCACGGGAAATGACGTCATAGTATGGCGTGCTGTGGTACACGGTGCACCTCCTCGCCCAATGTGTCGTAAGATAGTAATTAAGTGTTAAATCAAACAAGAAAAAACAAACAGGACCAGGCATGTATTAATTACATGTTTTCTACCCGCCCACAGACGAAGTGCATCAACAAGTAACGTTATTTACAGGACGAGTATTTGGAGGAACCGTCTCTGGAGATACCTGTGGACTGGAAGCTTCCACCAAACGGACCAACACAACCAGCAGGGAGGTGAGAAAAAAATCAACACAGACTATAATTTTCTAGCAGATTCGGACCAGAAGCCTGAATACTGTTAAACAGTGTACGATGAGAACGTAGTAAATAACGGATTCTACACCTGACATACAGCTCGGATTGTTAGCTGCTGCGGAACCGTTAGCTAACAGCTGTAGTTCAACTGTTTACACGGAATAATGAGACAACTTGTATCTCTGTAAGTTTGTGTTATTGTTTGTAAGTTAATTTTTTTTACAATTATTATAGGTTTGTGTAATTGCCTTTATAGGATGTGATTCCTAGACATTGATTTAAAGTTGTTATGCTAACTCTTTGTTGTGAGCCCTCCAAACAGGAGTTGGTATAGATGTCTAATGTATAACCATGCTTGTAACCAGGAAAGCGGACGTGAATACTCAAGTCAGGTTAATATTTAAATCTGCAAAGAAAAATGGCCAGAATTTCTTTCTTTCAGTCAACACTTGCCTGCATTGTGAAGAGGTGGTTGAAGATACTGGTACATGCAGTACTGCTGCAGCCTCCTACACAAAACACATATCTGCATCAGATGTTGATCAGTGGCTTGGAACAGACACGTTAATTTAAGCATTGGTTCACATTCACTGAATCGACATTTCCCACACATCCAGCCAACAAACGAATGAGGAAGTTAGAAATAGAGCAGCAGCTGTTTTGCACACGTGTGGTATGTAATAAGCCCTGAGAGAAAGAGGACATGACATGTAGCATCTTGTTCAACCAATCCACTGCTGACATAAACACCAAGTTGAAGTCGGACAGCTGAGGTGTTTATTCAATAGTTGTTGCAGACTACATGTATTCGACAGTAAATGTGTGTATTCAACATATTCTTTTTAGTAAAACAAAACCCCGAACCACTGGCAGGGATTATATGGCAGCAGAACTGAAACAATGAAGTCAAAACAGAGAAAATTAGTATCAACATCTAATTCTGAAATGGAAAAATACAGACGGAACATCCGGTTTTACAGAATTTGTGCCCTAATTAATTGGAACTAAATCAAGGAATGTCTTCCAGCAGTCTGTGTTGAACTGACTGATAAGTAGGTCTGTAAGGTAGCAATTCACAAATGGGTCAAACAGTACAGGAAGGTACAGAAGAAATGATTTCATCGCCATTTCAGCTTCTGGACAAATGTAAAATTTTAACCTTTAGAAGATGCTGTAGGACATCTAGAATAACACAGCTCCTGTTTCAATAAAGATAAGCAGATTTACGTCCCACAGAGGCAAAAGACGCCTATTGCAGCTCGTGATTGTCTCAGTTTAACTGCAGTGTTTGTCACATGATTGGATGATGACTCAGGGATATACAGAAAGGGGTATGAAACCATATGTCTGTACTTCATGCTCCTCTTTTTCATACATGTTGGCGGATCTGTGTGGTCTTCCCCAGTGTTGCCTTGTTTACATATATATATTTTGGACTTTACTTTGTGTTTTTTTTTAACGTGTTAAAAATAAAGACTTCTATCAATCAGGAGTATGTAATAACTGCGTTCTACCGTGTTAAAGGGGATGGAGGTGGACTGCCAGCCAGAGGACTCCATCATCTCTTCATTTGATGAGGAGTGCGTTGAGCTTGGCGACGTGAAGGACATGAGACTGGAAGCGGAGGCGGTGGTCAACGACGTGCTTTTTGCCGTCGCTGACATGCACGTGTCACAAAGTCTCAACAGTGCATCGGATGTTGCCTACATAAACGTGGAAACCAGAGAGGGAAATCGATATTGTCTGGAGCTCACAGACGCAGGACTGAGGGTGAGATTGAGCACCGAGGCAAAAGTTTCTTTATCGGATTACTCATCCCACCAGTTTTGCGCAGATTTACATGAAATTCCGTGTCTGTGCCCAAACAGGTTGTGGGGTATGCCTTCGATCAAGTGGACGAAGACTTAAGCTCCCAGTACCATGAGACTGTTTACTCGCTTCTGGACACTCTGAGTCCAGGCTACAGAGAAGCCTTTGGGAACGCTTTGCTCCAGCGGCTGGAAAGACTGAAGCAAAACGGACACTGAAGGACCAAAATGCTTCAAGGGAAAGATGTTGATGACTTCTTGGGAGATCAGCCAGTAACTCTGGTCAAATATTGTACGTATGCGATGTCCACCTGCCTCGCAGCTACTCTGCTCTATCAAATCCGCTTTGTTCAGAGTTTCATATCAGCAAACGACATAATCTGAGCTGTTTTAGTTTCGACCATATGCTATCGGCTGAATGGGCTCTATTGCATCATGGTGTTGACTTTACTGTGGAGAGATCGCCCGGCTTCCGAGCGTTCCAGATATGTGACTGTGCCCAGTCAGCCTCTGCACCTTATTGTAGTGAACGACTGAAGCATCAAGTTGTATTGATCCAGTTTCCTGTTCCCATCGACCCCAATCCTCATGTTCAGGACGGGTCTCAGTGAAAGAGCCAAAGTGAAGTTCTTTACTCACGTACTCTGCCTTAAAGTGTAACGTTTGGTTAGTAAAGTACAAACTCCTGTTTCACATATTTTGTATAAGAAAGGTTTTTAATAGGGCTGCTGTCTTTTTCTCCTGTATTGATCAGAAAGCCAAGTCATAGACTAAGGTGTGTATTCAGTACCATCTAGCATCAGTCATGTTTAGATTAATTGTTCCTGAATCCTTTTCACCTCAAGCTTTTTGCAAAAGAGCAAACTGTTTTTGGATGCACTTCATGAAATTCACCGACTCCTGCAGATGCTTCTAGGTGTTAGTTTGGTACATGTAACCTGGTTATGACCTCCCATCCAACAAACCTGTTCCTTTGTATCTGTTACTCTACGCTGCTGGCCTTTGCGCTGACCAATAAAATTTCTGAATTCCATCTTGTCTTCCAAAACGTTTTAATGACACATACAGCTGAAGACTTTAACCCAGTCAATCAAAACCAGAAAACCTTTTAACAAGCCAACACTTGATTTCGAAAAAAAAAAAAACTCATTGATGTAGTTCACTTAACAGGTAACTTTATTTTTTTTATATTTATTCACAATTTCCAAGTTTGTGTGTCTGATAGCACAACGTCAGTAAGAAATTACAAAAGTCTTGGTAAAGTGGAACATTCCGACTACACAGCAGCCAGTGAGATTTGCACTTAAGTGAAATGTAAGTGTCAGGCTTAATGCAAAGATTGACCGCTTTGTTTCACACCCACAACTTTTTAAAAGCAACCGTTAGCCTGCTGCAAATTTAATCCAGTGATATCAGTGTGCATCAGTTCTGCAAACCAGTGAAGGATCTAAATCTTAAAAACTGATGAATGAGTAAAATGAGATCTTTTAAGTAGAATCATTGTTTTTACTCTTCTGAATCCACTTAAAAGGAAAAAAAACATTGACATCATGAAGATCTTAAGATAGATGAGTCTAGCTCACAATCTGAACCGGGAACTTGATGCAGAACAAGTCCTTGCCGGTGTCATCTCTCAGTTCCCACTCCACGACCAGCTTTATCTGGAAATGAAGAAGTGAGTTCAGTAAACGCGTCAAAGGTCAGAGAAGTGAAAGAAAACATGAACCTCAAGTCACTTAATAGAGGCCAAATGACTGATGAGATGTCCATTTACAGGCAAAGGTACATTGTGTTTAATAGTTTGCAGACTTGAACCCTGAGGACATCAGAAAAAAAACTATTTGCTAGAACAAGGATTATGCCGAACTTACTGCGGGATACTCCATCTTCACTGGCAGAGAGTTCACATAGTGGTAGTTCTGCAGCTTCTGGATGGGACACTGGATACCAGACTTGCAGCCGTCGTTGAGGGGAATGGGAAAGGGGACAGGGACGCCAGCGATGACACCATGGACCACGGCTTTGCTGGTCTGGCTCTCCACAGCTGAACCACAATGTGATGAGATCAGGATTTAACCGATTCATATGTCTCAGCAGTTTGAAACGTTTTGAGCCACTCACCACTGTTGAAAGTCACATTGACACTGTAGGACTCTCCTTTACGGAGCTGGCAAGGCTGACTGACACAGGGGCTGATGTCCACTATGGTAACTTTACCAGAGGATGAACCTGGACAGACATGACCATTGCCTTTAAGGACAAACACAGCTGCACGACGCTGCCACATCTAAGTAACTGCAGAGAGTATTTTCTGTTTCACTTCGTATCGACATCCAAGACACTTCCATATCGTTTGTATACTTCTAGATTAAGTCAGCCCACAGACTAGCTAGCATCGTTAGCTAAAGCTGAACAAGCGAACAGGAGGAACTCACCACAGTCGAGGTATTTCACCGGCTCCGCACAGGTGAATCCCATCACACAGATCAAAACTATGAGGCCCGTTCGTACGTCCATGTTTTTTGTTATCTTAAAAAGAATGGAATTGTGGTAAGTTTCCTCGGAGAAAAAAAGTCATTTAAGCCTACCTGTTAAAGACTACCTGTTAAACTGCGAAAGTAGTTGTTGACCGTGATTTCTAAACCCCAGAAGCCTCAATACCACAAAGACACAATGGAACAGGTTTACACAAGTATACGGGAATTAAAATGTTCAATGGAATAAATACGAAAACGTTAAAAGCAGCTGCCGTACATTACCGCTGGGAGAAGCTTGCCCTCCGAGTCAGAAGTGGGAACTACCGACCAACGCCGAGCAGCACTTTATACTTCCTGGTATCACGCGATGGCTGTGACGCGATTTTAATTACCATGATTAATCGCCCAGTATTTAGCCTTTCAGGAAACACGTTCACTTTAACCAGCCGTACCAGCCATATTTTAACGCACATTACCTCAATTAACACATAAGCCTAATCATCTGCAAACTATTCTCTGACTTGAATGTATATTTATCGTTTTCATTTTGTATCGAACGTGTAAGCGTTGGACCTGAAAGACAAAAACAAGGGTATCAAAATTTCGTGTCATCGAGGGCCAAACAATTATCTTGTGATTGGCAGGTAAATTGACCAATTGCAGGCGCCTTTTTACATTATGATGTGTATTCTTTTGAGTGACATCTATTTCCGCCAATAAGAGCGCTGTCTGTTTCTCGGATGCGTTTAGGGCGGAGCCCAGTGTTTGTTGTGAAAGATGTCACTCGTCAGAGGAGCAATGTTGGCTGCGTCAAAGTCAAAAGTATTCTGCCTTGCCAGGTAACATTGTTTTGTGTTAATACGACAAGTGATGAAATATGTTTTACACCACCCTGACTGAGAACAAAATGTCTATGATTGCTGGCAGAGCAGTTAGCCATCAATGTTGTTAGCTAGCTAGCTAGCTAGCTAGTGATTGAACCAGCACGACAATTTAACATCCTTTAGCATTTCACGAAATATTTAACGTCATGTAACATCAATGTTCTACAGGGCATCTAGTCTTCGGAATATCATACCTGTGAGCAAACCGATCGATCTCCCTTCTCCGAGCCTCAATCACCTCAACTCAGCGGGTCTTCGGCGTTACAGTAGCGCCGCAACGCAGCAGAGTCCGGTGGATTCAGCCGAGGAAAAAGTCCTTCTCACGGAGTCATGTGTAAAGGTGAGCGGATGTCTAGACTAAACCACCAGCTGTTGATCAAAACACACATACACCCTTGACATTCTTGTGAAATGACGGGTTAGTTCATGTCACACATGAATGTTGCCCGATGAGGAAGAATGGTGGATTCCTTGAAGGGGAAGTTACACTTTGTATTTGGCATCTAATAGATTTAGAATAGATTTTTTCCCCACTGTACTGGCTGTGTAGAGATGTTGTCTTTCAGCCTCTGGTGTCTACCTATTGGCAGGGATGAACTGTTTTTTTTGTGACCCTAATTCTTCGTGCAAATGTCTGATCTAGAGACTTCGAGAGATCATGGAGAAGGGCGAGTACCTGAGAATACATGTAGAAGGAGGAGGATGCTCCGGGTTCCAGTACAAGTTTTCTGTGGACAAAACCAAGAATGAAGACGACAGGTAGACTGTCACAGTTTAGTTGGAAGATTGCAAATAGTCTGTGCCATCAGTATCTAATTCCTATATTTCTGGACTACATGAAATCACCTGCCTCCCTTTTTCTGCTCAGGGTGTTTGAGCACGATGGAGTGGGCGTCATCGTGGACCAGGACAGCCTGGAGTTTGTGAAAGGATCCACGTTGGACTTCAGCCAAGAGTTGATTCGCGCGTCCTTCCAAGTCGTCAGAAATCCCCAAGCAGATCATGGTTGCTCCTGTGGCAGCTCCTTCTCGGTCAAACTATAACATCACTTCCCATTGGTCTGTTAAACTAATGCGACTTTCAATCCAGTTCCTTTGGTCCACATGCAGAAGATCGAGCTGGACTTTGCGACACCAAAGTTTCACAAACAGCATTTAGTCAAGCGTATCTGTGCATGTGGAATCACACTCTCCAACTCGTGAAGATGAATCTTTGTGCTTTTTTGCAGCTCACATGTAGAGCTGAGTTCACAGTATTTCAGTCAGCTCAGGTTGGAATTGAACATTCACGGCTTTGATTTGCATTCATATGTAAAATATGTAAATAGATCTAATCTATGAATATAAAGAGTTATCTTATTTGTGTGGTCTTAAATAAAGTTGAGTGAATTTCAGGTATGTGTGTGTTATTTCAGTGGATTACATGCCGACAGCTTTGGGTCCAAAGGGTTAATGTGTTAGTTTGATGTTAAATTAACATGATTACATCAGAAGCATACAAGAGCATGAGATGTTTGTTCAGTGATCATATACTCAAAACACAGTTCCCACTTGTTTTTTTTTTATTAAAGTGAAATTTAAGAAACATCTCACAAAAAATATACAAAAAAGAATATCTACAAATGATATTTACACTGGTGGAAACCAAAATATGCAGCAACATTGTTTGTAGTTCATATAAGGAATGAAACGTTTTGCGCTTTTCATATTTTCTCTGATAAAACATTCCATTTATGGAAGTTATATATCTGATTACACAAAACATGAACTTCACTGTTTGGAAAAAAAGTCACACCCTTCATAGTCATGAAAATGCGACAATAACACACCATAGCAGCACACTGAAAAGTGAAATAGTTGCATTTAAACATCAATTTACACCTTTTTTTTTGTTCCTTATCTGAGGAATTTGGTTGGGATGGATTGTCCTCCAGTAAGCCATGCACACCCATTGACCCCAAACATATCTGCACATGTTAAACACATCACGAGCAGGAACACGTCCACGTCCAGTCAACAGCACGACCACGTACACAAACCATAGATGAACCGCCAGGGTGACACAGTGACCAGGTCAGGTTGTACAGTGCATAGTATGCTTTGGCATGCTGACATCCAGAACATAACAATGGATGTTACATTCAGGAGGAAGGCCACAGGAGTTTGGAATTACCAGTAAAAAATAGAACGTTCAAACGATTGGAAAAGAAAAAAAAGTAATACAAAAAGAACTCAAAACTCAGATTAAGGCTAAGTCAATTTGCTACATGTTCTTCTTTTTTTGTTGTTTTTTAATGGCATTAACACAAACTTCTTGACCTGCCATCTGCAAAACTGTCATTTTGGACGTGATCACTCAAAAAAAGAAAAAGGAAAAAAAGCCAATGCATCACTGAAATGATATGCACATGAATATCAAGAGTCTTTTTTCAATGATAACGTAAAAGCAGGGCTGAATGGACGCCACCTGTGTTCACCACCCGGGCTGATGCTGGGAGTGCTGCATCAGCCCGGAGCCTTGCACATACGCATGCACCGAGTTTTGAGGCAGTAAGTCAGATCGCCACTCCTCCTCCAGGAGGGTCCAGACGTGACCCTCAGTGGGCGGCATGGACGCACCTCCACACAAAGAGGCTACAGGAAAAAGGAAAAAGAGGAACATTTCATGTTTTTTGTCAGCTGTTACTTCAGACACTCTCGTTCGTACCTTCTGTCATCTCCACCGGCACTGACGATGAAGCGGTCTCCGTTTGTGAAGCGTACATTTGTCAGGTGGGCAGAATGACCCAGAAAGCGTTTATGTTTGGCCTGAAAGAGAGTCACACATTCATGTCACCTCAAACTTTACAGTCCACACATGTATCTGCATTGTGAAACAACACACACACAGATAATACATGGTAGTTCATTGTGAATAAACTTTGATCAGAATAACACAACAGTGAATGTGTTTTCCCTCATGAGCTGTCTTATTTGTCTGAAAGATGACATCTATGCAGTTATCAGGGTTTGAGATGTCGGTATCTCTTGATTCCAGGACAAAAGCTTTGTTTGTTTTACCCACATCACACCGTTCCTGCAACATTCGTTCCTCAGTCGTTGTCACAGTATTCAAGTTTATTTATTAAAGACAATTTGTGTGTGACTTCACTCCTGCCAGTGGTAGTATCGTTTAACGCTCAATCTTCTCTTCTGTTAGGGGTCATCTACACAACCACTGGGGGGCGCTAGAATAATTTGTGAATTCCTACACAAAGTGGGTGTAAAAAACCACAACACACAACAGCAAGTAAAAGTGAAAGTATCATACTTACAAACTTCTCTGGACATGGAAAGTCAAACAGCTTTACCATTCCAAAGTCATCGCCTGTGACGACGTTAAGGCCCGAGTGAGACACACAGGCACAGGTGACATCTGCTTTGTCAGTGTTACGGGACCAGATCCCTACGACCTCGTCCCCGAGGACACTGGACACAGAGACAGAGACTCAATGTGGGCCAGCACACTGACACATCCACAACCACAATCGTAAACACGGAATTGTCTCAAGATGTGTGTGCATGAAAACAGTGAAAATGCTGTCATACATCTGCCAGGCCTGTGAGTGGCGCTGTAATGCCGCGACAGAGAAGAAGACGGGTGTGATGTAAACAAACACACAAAGAAGACGATGGAATGGAAGCAAGAATGGAGACATTTGTGTGGACGGGTGAAGACACGTCGGCTTCTGCAACGCAACACTGTGATCCGCCATTGTTGTTGAGGGCGGGGTTAGCGAAAGAGGGTCAAGTGAGAAGTGGGGCTATGACATCATCAGTTCAAGAAAGATGCATATGGGGTGTAAACACGGAAACACAACGGTGTTGTGTTCAGATTTGTTCACTCTGGGACCCGGTTCCATACGTGGACGTAACATCCCGACGATAAAAAATGTCTCCCCATCTCACTGGTGCTCATGTTGTTGAATGTGGTTGTTATGGTGATGACGGGGTCACGCTCACCTTGTCCAGGTGGCCCAGGTGATCCTGTCGATGTGGGTCTGCTCTGTGACCTGTTTCCCTGACGGCACCTCGTACACCAGTCGTCTGTAAGCACCTGTGGAAATCTGCTCCACGGGATTAGAGGTTAGAAGAGAAACGGTCCAACACCTGACACACGCACAGCGTCCTGACGTCTGTACCTGGATGTACGCGCTGTCGGCAGAAAAGTCCATCTGCATCACAAAGCTGGGGATGTCCCGGCAGCAGTTGATGCGGTTCAGTTGTGGGCCGAGCGTCAGGTCGTAGAAGTCGACGGCGCTCTCAGTGGAGCCGACGGCCAGGTAGCAGGAGTTTGGACTGAACCTGGACGACGCAGGAGAGATACCTGCTCCTTATTCTACCATCTCGTACGTTTTTGTCACTTATATATCGTACAAATCAGTTTCAGTTTCATTACATCGTCTCTATTTTCAAGGACACACAACCTAAAAAGGAATCTGACCATCAAAAATCAGCTGTGACGATTTAAACTCACATTTAATGTGGACCACTGAACTGTCAAACATCTCAGAGTGAAACTGAATCATGAAACTTGGCCAGAGTGAGAACACAATTTGTAGAAAACATGTTGATGCACCTGAACTAGATTAAATCTGAACTGATTTATAGATGTTCATGGACGTTTCCACTGATTCTGGCCCAAACTGGTTCTGATCTGCTCAGGATATTTCCATCAATGTAGACTTCAAGTCGACACATCCTTCATTTGAAAAGCTATTGAATTACAGTCCCAGTTAGATGACCACAGGCCCAGCTGGTTAGCATTCATGTTCGGGCACCTGAGCTGTGACTCCGCTGTCACTTTTCCCACAGTCCACAGACTGGAGAATCATTTCGTCAATCTGCAGATTCTTTTTGATGAAACTCCAGGTTTGGTAAAGGGTGAAGAACCAGTGTTCTTTCCAATGTCCAGCAGGGGGCAGTGACTGCACAAAGAAATTTAATGTAAAAAGGCAAAAAAGCAAAGAGAAGCAATGTCCCTGCTTCTCTTTCGACTGATTCCTTTAATTTTCCTACTGCACTTAGCCTTCATCACCACCACCTTCTTCTTCTTCTTCAAAGCAGCATGATGTATATTTTGTGAATTATATATTAATTAGATAAAGGGTTTTATGCCTCCAGTGCTGTAGAAATAAAACGTGTGGCCTGGGGGTGGACCATGCAGGACTGATGTGGACTGGGACTGCATGTGTCTTCTCACCTTTTTTATTAATGAGGAAAAAAGTAAATGGAAACTCCCTTGAGGGCAGAAAGTGAAAAAATAGGCCAGTAGCCTCTTTTGTAGAGGAGTGAGAGACACATACTGGCCCAATATATCACTTTAAACCAGTTTAAGAAGATGCTCCTACACTTCTCTCACCTAATATCCTGAATAGAGGAGCGCCGGTCCCTTTTCTTGCCCCAAATTTTGAGTGAGGCAACAAGCAGGATGATGAACTCCCCGTTCTTCATGCCAATGGCCACCATGTCTCCCTCTGGACTGTAGCTGATGGTGCACGCCGGGTGGCCCAGGTTCACCTTATTCAGCATCTTCTGTTTGCCGCACAAGGTCAAAAAGCCAAGTCAGGTACTTGGGGTCAGTCACCACTGAATTTATTTAATGAACTTTGACAGAGCTGACCTTCTCTGGGATGTCCCACAGCCGGACGGTACCGTCCTCTGCAGCAGACAGAAACACGTCTCTGGACGGGTGCGTGCCCAGACCCCAGATAGGCCCGTCCATGTGTCCATTCACCAAGATGTTGCACGCTGCGTTCTTCTCCCCGACCTCGATGATCTCCGCATTCCTGGTTCCGACAAGGATTTTCCCCTGACGCAGCAGAGAGCACACAGCCGTCAGAATACAGAGTCACGCCTGACAAAAGAGTTGGAGAGTTTATTGAACACGGTCGGTTTGTGACCCACCTTTCCTCTGCAGACGGAACGAACACAGTCTATGATCTGGCCAGTTTCTAAGCGAAAGGCTCGGCAGCGTTTGAGCTCCTGATCCCACAGCTTCAGAGCACCTCCTTCCTTTGACCTGTGGAGCAAAGCAGGTTTCATCTGAGCACCTGGAAGTTAAAGCTGGAGATTATTCACATCATGGCTGGGTGACATTTGCAATATACTGTACAGTATATACACACACATTTACTAATGAATATTCATTCAATATCCAGGTATGCACGTGCTCCATCTATTTCATTCATTTTAAGCATTGAACTAGTCTGTCTTGTCAAGACAGACGACATTTTGACATTTTGAAAAAAAAACACTTCAATTAAAAATTAAAAATGGGCGACACAGTGGTGTAGTGGTCAGCACCGGTGGCCCAGGTCTGCATGGGTACTCGCGCTCGCATTTACTCCCACCTCCAAAAACAAGGTAAAGTTAATTGGCTACTTTAAATTGTCTGTGTGAATGTAGGTTGTGAATTTCTCTTGGAGTTTAATAAAAGAAGCGAGTGTCAACGGTTTTCTGTCTTTCATGTGGCCCTGCAATGGACACTGGTTTACTCCCATAGGCAGGAGAAGATGAATGAATGAATGAAAACAGCTGAATTTTGCATTTTTTTTCCATTTTGCAACTTCGGCTCTGGTTGTGAGGGTACTTGACTAGAAACAGACAGACTGTTACCAGAGCTGTGCAAATGGAAAACCAGATTGGAACGCAGCCTTTGTCAGAGGTTCATACATTTAACACTCATTGTAAATCATCATCTGTTCCTGCTTTGAAGAGTGAATGTGCCGCGTTTATTCACACACACACACATACAAACAGTGATGGAGCGTACAGACGTGACACTCACGGTCGTTCTTTGCCCCCGGTGACGATGAGGCCGTCCCTCAGTGTGGTGTACATGGTGAACACAGGACCCGTATGAGCTTTGGCCACTATTCTGACTAGAATGTGTTCCTTCCACACACACACATCCCCACTTATGGTACCTGTAAATGTCAAGTTATTCTGAAAAGAAAACAAATCTGCACTAATCTAGTGGCCTAAGACAAAGAGCACAGCGAGCAATGCAACAACATCTCAGCAGCACGATTGAGGTGGAGTCAGCTCGGGGTCAGAGGAGCGTGACCTGTTAGCAGAGTATGCACACTATTAGCAGCAGTTTACAGATTTAATAAAACTAGTAAGATTTATGAAACCTTTAATCAAAAATAGCAGGATTTCATGAGAGTATCTGGAAGTCACTTACAGCTCCAAATGCTACAGACAGCATCGTCTGCATGCGGGCGTCCTCGATGGAGCTCAGCACACCTTTCTTGCTGAGCAGAGCTCGACCAGCTAATGTCCAAAAACGAACGTGTTTGATCCCGACGGACACAAAGTGTGTGTCCGAGTCTGGACGAAACTCTGCCACAAAGATCCTCTGGGTGTGACCGATGCGACTGGCCACTTTGGCACCTGCGAGACAAAGCAGAGGGCAGCAAACGTGTGGTGAGTTGAGCCTGCACTGTGTTCAGACATCTCGTGGGAACAGCTTGTACCTTCCTGCCACTTCCAGATGGTGACGGTGTGTTCGGGGTCCAGGCCGACTGACAGCAGGAGTTTCCCTGTGGCACTGAAGCTGACGGAACAAACACCTCCCGAGTGGAAACAGCGCAGCACTGACAGCGTCTGCTTGGTCATAGCGTCCCAAACATGAATGGAGGGAGATGTGGCTGAGTAAGAGAAGAAAAATATTATCTCCTGTTTTTGGGTTCTTTGTCATTAACACCAACACAACTAGTGATTTACCAAAAATGACTTTTAGGCAAATGGATGTAACAGTATATGAACACTCATATCAAAATACTCCGAACAAACTGAGAGTGAAACTGAACTGAGACATACTGATTTGGGAAAATGTTCCTATTTCTTGAGAAAACAAACTTTTACTCATCTGAAAGAATTGTTTTCATGTTTGAAATTGATTTGGCAACATCTGAGCTTCACCAAAGTAGTGGAATATGTGAATAAAATAATAAAGGATTTCTTTATGGCATAAATGTTGTTTGTCATTCTATGTTCATAAGATGTTCAAATTCTGCTGTGTCATGATTCATACTGAGACGTCTTTCTGACAGGGAGGGCGGGTTCTCAGTGACTCTAGAACGCTCACTGGTTAGTTTCAGAAAAAAATCAGATCAACACCATGACTTCCAGGTGGTTCCCCTGTTCTTATTGACCCTCTAAATCATCTGTGAATCACGGAGGATATTGATATCTGAGCTGCTTTCATGGTCCAAAATATAATGAAGATATTAATAAAAACGCACCAATGTGTCTGTGGACCTCAGAGGGTTAACTGAGAAAACACTCACTTTGAATTTTAACTACATTTGTGACCTAAACTGAAGTTCACAGAAACACAGAAGGGTACACAAGACTGCAAGAAGCTGTAAATCATCATCATCAATTTCTTACCTGACATATCACCAGTATCACCTGGAAAAAAAATGTAAAGATCATATAAACTGACTTATTTTGAAATTAGATTCAAGTGACAAAGTACAATTACATGCAGTAACACTAGCTTAATTTAGTATCAACACCAATTATACACTGCATATCTTTAGCTTTAACACCATCGTAAAATGTGACAACAATAAACACAACGTAGCATAAGGCTGAAGGAGGTACGGTACTGTGGGCTCGTAGGAGGGGCGCGGCCGTCTGTGCAATAATCCCCTGGAAAAACCAGGCAGCTGGTGACACGCGAGGTCAACGCCTCCCAAACATACCTACTTGGCCAGTTGCCACCACGTTGGGGAATTTGGGATGTTGGTTGATTGTCAGGCACAGAATGTCATCACTGTGTTCAACGTAGAAACTTTGGCAGGCTGCGAGAAAACACACAGAAATGAACAACCGCACACACGCTCGCCAGGGAGTCTTCACCATTTCCTCTGTCTCACTCACAGGTCGTCAAGTTGAGCACGATGCCGACGGAGGCCGTGTGGTAGATGATGTCCGCGCCCTCGTTCAGGTAGTGCACGTTATTGCGGCAGTCATTGCCACGGTAACCAAACACCAGCTCCAACACAAGGTCCTGTGGGAAAGTCAGAAAAAAAAGACCTCTGGAAAGTGAGAAAGGTCAACGCCATGACAACGAAGGTGTTCGGAGGCAGCTGTCAGCTGAAGGAGAACGTCATCATTTGATTAGAGCATCACAAGACTCCCGGGAGAGGCTGTCTGGAACATGCACGTCACCGGCTGGAATAATCACGTTAGATACCAGTGGGTTGAGTCACTCCGTACCCCAGCAGAGACACGTCTGCTTCGGGTCATATGACGGACAATATTCATACAGATGTGCTCACAAAATGAGCCGCAGGTTCTTACGTCGATCGGTCTCTTCTTCTTTCCAACGTTGTTGGTCTGCAGCTTCTCCGGCTGCGGCAGCGCTCTGCTGACAGGAGGCCTGAAACAGACAGCAAGGTTCATCCTGCTGCTGAAAAAAAATGCCTTCACTGGAGGACTTCCAATGTGAGCTGTTTTAATAATGTGATACAGACACAGATGTGTTTTTACCTGGAAATGAACACCTGAACACAACACACGAAGTGTATAAAAAGAACCTATCAATAATGCATCTGGATTTCTATGGAATCTCCTCAGTAAAGACACAGTGGATGGAACTCACCTCGATCCTCTTCACGGCAGCAAAGACAAAGAAAGAGCAGGCAGTTAGACAAGAGGTTTGCTCACAGCTTTCACTGCAGCGCCGTGGACACACACTTCAACACAACACCTCAGCAGCTGAGGAAATGAAAACGAAAAGTCAGTGCGGTGGCGTAACCATGACAACCAGTCCATTTCAAGGACATGAACTGCTGCCTGGAAGACGCCACGTGGACGCCATTAGAGGAGAACGAATGTGGGAGTCAGTCAAATCTGACATGAGTTGAGAAATATGATCCTAGTTTTATTCAATTCTGTAAAATTATATGAATGTCACTCCACACCATTTCAAAACATCTACATTTAATAGTCTGTGGACGCCTGAATTCAGCCAATCAAGTCAAACCCTCAGAACATGTAAATAATAATAATAATAATAATAATAATAATAATAATAATAATAATAATAATAATAATAATAATAATAATAATAATAATAATAATAATAATAATAATAATAATAATAGTAATAATAATTAATAATGCAATAATTTAAAATGTAATAATTATACATTCTATAATACTATAATACAAAAATAATTCATACAAAATATAGCAAAATGTAGTACAAGTACACTGCAAAGTGCAGAAGATGGAGGAATGGGGGAAATTATTTTTATTCTTGATAATTATTGATTATTGATATTGATTAATTATTATTATTATTGTCTTATGCTGAATACACAGATGTGTGATGGAAAGAAGAAAGATGTTGAAGAAACGCTGAATTCCGGTTCTTAACGTTGGTTCATGGTAAGAAAGCAGATTTAAATGTTGTGTGACTGACACCAGTGGATTCTAACTCTAACTTTACAATTGATTAGTGTTCCACAAACAGCTGCTTCATCAGATGTGCCTGGTTTGAGGCGATGAATTGCATTTACACACATTTAAACTGCTTTATCTGTTCTTCTTACCTGACCACCCCTTGTCTTCAAGTAGAATTAAAGAGCGAAGCAGGAGAACGACAGAGTGCAGCCATTGGAGGAGAAGAAGAACAAAAGCAGAGAAGGCTGACTTATTTCAAAAGGACAGAGGCAGATTGACACACAGGAGAAGAGCAGATGAGCTGAGCGGAGGAGGTTCATGCTGATCATTTCTTTGTGTTACCTCTCATCCACTGAGGGCTCCTTCAGCTGCAGGTGGGGCTTCACGCCCGTCATGGGGCGCATGTTGGTGGATAAGGCTTTGATGGTGTAGCTGATTTCGTTCTCTCTCGTCACATCGCTGTCATAACCTGAAGGATGACACGGTGGTAGTGAGACGTCAGCAGCAGGGACGTTTCACAGCTACAACCCTCACTGACGCTCTTGTCTGACCTCCGTCGTCCTCGCTCTCCATGTCCGACTCCTCGCTGTCACAGTGTCTGAGCTCCCGGTGGCTCTCGGGCTCATGGGCCCAGATCATGAGGCACGTGTCCCCCCCGCCGGCCGTCACCAGGAGGCTGTCCTCATGGGTCCATCGCACATTGGTAACATGTGTGCTGTGGGCCACGTAGCGTTTGAACTTTGCATACTTCCCCTGGTGGCGAGGCAGAGCATGGTTTCAACATCTGATCGGACGGTACGTCATGAGATGGTCGTGTAACTTGCCTACCCTGATGGGGTATCTGAAGAGCTTCACGTATCCCAAGTCGTCTCCAGTCGCAAGCACCTTCCTGTCGTGACTAAGGCAGGCAGAGGTCACCTCGGTGACCTCGCTGATCACAGGCCAGATGCCCTCAACGGACGCCCCCAGGACACAGGTTCGTGTGCTCCAGTCAATCTTCTCCACCTGAGACCAAGGATCATATATAACAAACGGTACTAACACTATCCCACCTCTGCTGCCTAAATTAGAAACACACCGAGGAACAGCGTCTACCTCTGACGCCGGAATGGTCTGCCGTTTGCCCCGCGGAGCCTCGAAGAAGAAGTGCTCTTTAGCGGCCGTGTTGACTTGGAGGAGTTTCCCTGTGAGTGAAAGAAGCTCAGCGATCGGCAGCGGTAACATTGTGAATGTATAATGAGGATTTATTGACACTGACGGAGGCGTGTTTACCTCTCTTGTCCCAGTCCAGATGGGTGATGTAGTTGAGACATCCTTTACAAACTCCCACTCGTTTGCTGCTCATCACATTGTAAATATCCACAAACGTGTCCCCAGATGCCACAGCGAGGTACTTGCCAGAGCCTGAGGACAAGAATTATACCGGTCTCCTTTTAACTCTGCTGTTAAGGCGACTCAACATCCTTTATCGTGTAGCATTTATCATTTGTATTTGTATTCTATTATTAGGGACTTTGACTGAGGAAAGACCTCTGCAGCTATTAAACACAGTGATGATGTCAACGAAATTATGAAATTAAAAATACTTTTCCATGATCAGTATTAACTCGTTCTACAACCTATACATTATACATTATTCATTATTACTGCGAAGGACAGACTAGTCGTACTGTATAGAATGACATCTGTCAGGCTCTCAGGGACTCGGGGGTGTGGATTACGGTTACGTGTTGAGGTGACAGAGAGTTTTGTTCTCACACACAAACAGACACACACATGCAGCTTTTCATTTCTTTGTGGCCTTCTGACTGGCCTTATTAGAGAAACCATGAATTTGGGTCAGTGCTGCAGCAGTGACTCTCCTGACGTACACTGACTATAACACGTGTACTTGCAGTAAACCTGCACCGGTGGGGGGGTGTTCCTGCTGAGGAGTTGCGGACCTGGAGAGAATTTGATGTCTGAGATGATGTCCTTGCGGTGATGGAAGGACACCAGGTCCTCCAGGGTGTCTGCGTTGACGATGAGAAAGCTGCCGTCGTTCAGACCGACCG
Organism: Aeoliscus strigatus; assembly: GCA_901007665.1. Taxonomy (NCBI): domain Eukaryota; kingdom Metazoa; phylum Chordata; class Actinopteri; order Syngnathiformes; family Centriscidae; genus Aeoliscus; species Aeoliscus strigatus. The sequence goes on from CAAKHB010004251.1 coordinate 366,853, forward strand.
CCAGCGCTTTTCCGTCAGGGGAGAAGCAGCAGCAGCGGCCACCTGTGGAGGGACGAGGTGCTTAGGAATGACCTGACACACTTTCAACTGCAGGAGAGGGAGAAGGCTCATCTGCTGGTGACTCACCTTTCCGGAGCTTGCGTACTGCCAGCATGCAGTGACTGGGGGACAGGTCCCATATGCGCAGGGTTTTGTCATCGCTGACGGTGGCACAGAGAGGAAGATGAGGATGAGTGGCCAGGCCCCAGACTTCACCTTCCATGTGGCCCTGCACGAGCACAAACAGTTAGTTCACCCAGTACGAGCCTTCATCTCATTTTCTCTTGTTTTTATCCTTGTTACAATGATTGAAGACCATTTGGAAGAGAATATGAGTACAGCATTGTTTATTCATTTCAATGACGAGACGCTTGATACGTTTGTCTCCCAAGCCTGGAAAGGACATTTATTATTTATCATGTTATCATATATTGTTTTTTTCATGTTATTTGTCTGGTTTCTTTCTCTTCTTTTCCTGTCTTATAAGCCTGTTTGATGACAAAATAAAATATTCAATCATAAGCTTCTAAACGCTATTGACACCGTTCTCTCATTGCCTCACTTCAGACTGGTATCATTTAGCATTATACATCCAAACACTTCCATTTCTCCTCCATGGGATGAAGTCGTCACGCATTAATGAGTTAATTCAATATAGTAAAAATGTTCTGTTATCTTATAAAATGTGAATAAGGCGTCTGTCATCAGTGGATCCCATCTGTCTGATCATTTATGCTTACAGAATATATGTACGTGAAGTGCCAGGTAACTGCGGTACGGTTGCGTAAGGATACATGTGGATATTTGAATGCTCTTGAACACACCACAGTGTTCCATCACAGCAGACTCAGAAACGATGCCAGACGTCATTTATGTCGACTGACAGCGTTCACCGCTCTGCCTGACAAATGTCTCCAGGTCGTCGTCTCACCTGCACCAGCAGAGTGATGGGGCCACTCTTGTCCACTTCTAAGATTTCTCCGTTTTTCGTTCCCACTAGAATGTGGCCGTGACCCAAAGATATGGCACGTATGGAGGGATTGTCCTCCAGAAGCAGCCCTGCAGACATGATATGTTCAGCTCAACACACTGATACAGAGCAAAATGCACATGTTACATTTTTGGCATTTGTTCTTTTACTTATATTTACTTATATTATATATATATTATATTTGGTAGGAGAATGTTAGAGATGGAGTTGCCAGGTAGGAGACAGAGAGGAAGGCCAAAGAGGAGGTTTATAGATGCAGTGAGGGAGGACATGGAGGTAGTTGGAGTCAGAGTAGAGGATACAGAGAACAGGGAAAGATGGAAATCGATGATTCGCTTTGGCAACCCCTGAACAGGGACAGAGCCGAAAGGAGAAGAAGAAGATATTTGCTGTGTAGATCTATAATATAAAGACAATATATGTGACATAAAAAACACTGTAAACATTGTAAACACCGAGCAAGATTGTACCTTTCGAACCGGGAGCTAGAACCGCTCTCTTGATGGCGTAGGTCTTGAGGCATCTCTCAAAGGAGTCGTCCCACAGAGCCACGATTCCATCTTTTCCTCCCGTCACAAAACCCTGCACCAATGGTACAAAGGGACATTTAGAGCGGCACACAATCACCGCTGATACTAGCAGAGAAAAATTTGTTCCAATGACAGCACTTGAACTACACATAACCAGCAATCAGCCCTGTCCGTCCTCCATTAAAAATGAAAGAAAAATTATGAAAATTGAAAATAAAAATTTTATATATATATATATATATATATATATATGCAATATACATATTAATATTATATTAACTGTCATGTTCCACTATAGGTCGGTGAACTCTTGAACAGAGCAAATTAAATTTTACAGAGATGCCACGAGTATGAGATGCAGCTCGCAAAAAAGTCCAACATAGTCTGAGTGCAGATAAGTATTCATTTCATTCTTCCAGCAGGATGACACACCTGACAGCTGAATTAATAACACCGCTCACAAAATTCTGCTCTTCACATGTATTTAATTATTCATGTGTAAATGGCGGCGGCACGTGTACCTGCCTCCACAGCAGCAGACTGTCACTAACAATCAGATATTATTCGCTGGCACTCCTCCCACCTTCTCCAGAGCGTGCATGCTGAAGACAGGTCCGTCATGGGCTTTGACTGTCTTCATCAGGAACATGTCCCTCCAGATGCAGATGTCGCCCGTGCACGTGCCTGAGAACACCATCTCCTCCGACCAGCCGTACACGGCGCACATCATCGTCTCTGTCTTCCCCATGTTCCCCTTGCGCCCAATTAGCCCACCACCTGGAGCGCAAACACAAACAAACACACCGTACGATTCATTTCTCACAGTGACGCCGGAGTCGAGCTTGTTAGAGTCAGTGCGAGTCAATAAACCAGGCCGCGGGTTCTTACCGGCTTTATGCCAAAACTTCATGTGCTTCACACCGGCTGTGATGAGCTTGTCAGGCAGGTAGGGATTTATTTTGACAACAAATATCTTGTCCTTGCTTCCCCTGAATCACAAATTATGAAAGAGCAGAATGATTCAATCTGTGCACCCACCTGTATGAGTTCATCACATCACAGCCTTGAGGGGAACGAGACGCAACTTCACAAAGTATTTATCATGAATTATATCACACTCTTCAACTTGACTTATAAAGACGATAAACAGATCGTGGCCATAAATCACAAAATTTAGTGATAAATCTAGATTATAGATACCACATTACTAGATCAGAACTGCAGATAAAGCATAAGGTGGTTAAAAACATATATTTACTTTGTTATATGTTTTGTTCATTTTTTTTTATTAATTGGAAAGTTTCTAGTACATGTACAGAACATTGTATAATACACAACTTTAAGTTGTCAAACTGTAGTTGTTGTATGAAAAAACGTAAAATAAAACAAACAAGGAAACAGGAAGTGATAGTCCAGCTGAGAATGTGACTCAGCAGTTATCTACTGGACATGATTGATTGATTGATTGATTGATTGATTGATTGGTTGACCTGATTAGTTTGACAGATAATTGTCCTTTTCATTCTGTCATCTTCGTCAATGCCACATGACAATTAAAAAGACTAAGAAAGAAAGAAAAAGAAAACTGCCTTCTGACCAAACATCTCTACAGTATTCTGCTTTCTCAAACGTCCAGTCACCCACCACCTCACATCCACACCCTAACTCCCCCACTCATCTTCTCCCATCAGAGGACGGTCAGGCCTCCCGCTGCTCTCTTCCCTGCCCACTAGTGACCACGGTGGAGATTAGAGCAGCTCCGAGGCGTCTAAGAGCTGCAGTGGGAGTCTGGCATCCAACACACAGGAGAGAAACCGGCGTGCACAGCTCCAAACAAGCCAGGGGGCTTTGAATGGAGCACCAAGTAGGACGAGCAACAAAGCAGATAGCAGATATTTTGAGATACGGATGTTTTCCAGCTACATAATTCTAACTGCCTGGATTTTATCTTATATAATTTCAACTGCCATGAAGTTGAAAACAGTCAAATCTACACCTCTGACAGTTTGCAGCCTCAACGATGTGAACCTGATGTGGTAAACAATACTTGCTCATTTATACGGTTGAATGATTGTGTCTATCCAACATCTAAAGGGATTACCTGCCTCATTGTCTCCAGTAGGATGGGTTGTTTCCTTCTTCTATCCAAACGTAACTTAATGGTGCAACTCTTTCCACACATAAGCTGTGTTTTAACGCCTGCTGGCTTTCGTGTATTTTTCCTACTTAAAATGAAACGGATGAAAGTCCACGGCATAAGCTGCTGCTAGACACACATGATTCTCCTGAATTGTGGATCTACAGCCGGAGCCTTGGGGCACATTCCTACTCCGACCCTTCAAACCTTGGCAGGCTTAAGTGTTGCAGTGGAGCAGCCTCTTAAAAGCCCTAAAGGCCAATTCCCTTTTCTTTCCTCGACTCCATCAATCACGCTACCAGCTCCCTGCTCTGCAAAGTGGCTTCAATTCCCTCCTCATTTATTAACGTCCATATTTAAGTGGCTCGATGATTTGTAAAATTAACAAGAAGGTTTGTGAAAGCTCTTTCTCTGTTTGGGGTGACCTACAGGAGTGTGAACAAACCCGTACACTCACCGCATGGCTGACAGCTTCTCCCCCTTCCTCCAGTCCCACAGCACGATGGTGTGATTGTCATCGAGGCCCACGGACGCCAAACGTTTGCCATCCGCTGTGGAGGGGGAATCAAAATGGGATCACTGGATCAAGCACAATAAGTGCATGTTTGAATATAGGACTGTAAATTGTATTTTATCATATTTCATTTTATTTTAAGGTGCACACTGATTCCCTGAGTCCGACACACAGAACAACACACTGTCTGTCTGAGGTCAACTACCAGAAGATCTGCCGAGGGGCCGTCGGCTGCTGCAGCTAAAGGATAGCTGGAAGCTTCTGCGACTGTGTACATGTGTTGAATGTGCCTGCACCGGTGAACGTGAAGGAGCAGAGACCTGAGAAATCCAGAGAACACACTCCCAGCTGGTGGAACCCCTTCAACACCGACATTGGTTTTAGCGTTTCTGTGTCCCATATGTGGACGGAGGAATCTCGGCCAACCTGAAACAACAGGAGTTCATAGAGAAATAATTGGTGCCAACTAAAATTCTCACTAGAAAGAGTGCACTCCAACAATGACGATGACTTTTGAAACAGGAAAACCTTTCTAAATTTTCCCCTGACTTTGACTGAACACAGACTTCAGAGTGTTTGAACATTGACAAACTAAACCCACATCGTGGCTATAGGAGCGGTATTAAATATTTCATATTCAATACTGTTAAGGTGTGTTGTCGTTCCTGGGTTTTAGTCATGAGTTTTGAGTGTGAGCCGGTTGCTATACTTTTGTTCACTGCATTCGTCTACGTTTATGCTAAAGCTGATGAATATGTACTTTTTACTGAGATTATGGAACAATGATTGTGAACAACATATTTCAACCCAAAAATTAATCAAAAATTAAATTGTCACTGCCAAATTGTGTCAGAAAATGGAAGACCAGGCCCTCATCCTTTAAACCAGTGGTCCATGGACCCCTGAGGGTCTGTGATTTGTTTTTTGGGGGTCCTTGAAACAGTTTGCATGAAATTTGAAAATAGATGCAGGACAGGTCACTATCCTTGGGAAAGGAATTGTCTATTTTGCAGTAAGATACTGTAATAGAATATTCAGAATTTTGTGTGAAGTACCTGTCCTGTTGCTACAAAGTCCTTCAGGGGGTGGATGGCCAGGCAGAGGATGTCGTCATCGTGGCCCATGTAGAAACGCTGGGTGTTCTGCTGTCTGTTGTACACGACGCCGACAGCAGCGACGTGGTAAACGATCTCACCCGTCTGAGTGTAGAACAGATTGCTTCTGCAGTCATAGCCCCTGTAGCTGCATACAAAGACACACATGAGGCTCCGCTCGGGTCCATGCTGTGCGTTTCACACACTGAACTTACCCGTGAATAAAGTGCAGCTTCAGCCCACTCCCAGGCGCCCGCTCTCTCTTCTTCATCGCTGTTGCTCGATGTTTCTCTTTGCACTGCTCTTTGAGCTGAGGTAGATCTTCTTTATAAACCTACAATCGTGTGAAAAGAAGAGGTTCTTCTCCTTCTCTGTTCATAAAAATCTCAGGACATTCAGGGAGACCAGTTCTTCCCAAAAGCAGGTTTACCAAAAACCCTGAGTTAGTTTATCCTGAAATGAAGAAAACTGCAGAATTTTGAATCCTGTTTTCACATAAAATAACAGGAATCAAACCACACATCTTTTAAGTTTCACTTGTTTGAACTCAGTTCATCAGAAACTTTCAGGATGAACAAACTCAAGGTTTGAACTAAACCTGCTTTGTGGAACGGGTCCCTGGTTGAAGTTGCTGATGTCAGCACACACCTGCCGTCGGTACGTGAGCTGTGTCTCCTGCTCGATCTCGGAGTCCATCTCAGGTACGTCTGACTGGTCGGAATCTGACTCTTCGCTGTTGGAGTCCGCCAAAGTCTCTGCAGGCAGACACAAGGTTGCAGCAGAGTTAGTCAGTGAAACGTGTTTCCAAAGGACCGAGGGTCAATGGTGTAATAATACTGATCCCCTCATACGTCACACAGTCATATTTTTTGCAGTGACAAATGCTGATGCAGCACAGGGAAGTTGTTTCAGGATGAGGCATTAACGCAGAGCAGCTCCTCACAAGATCCATTAGGAAAATTAAAAAGGAGGCGGTTCCTGTGCACTTTCATTTCACAGAGCACAGCCGCACAGACTCTGGGAAGAATGACTGGGGAGTGACAATGCAATTATAGCGTTCGAGCTCTGTGCAGTTTTATTGGATTCGTCTGAACTAATGTAATGGCTTTTCCTTTGCAGAGCTTCACAAAGACGATACTTAAAATGTACAGGAAGAGAACAAATTAAATACATTACTGCTGTTTAACACGTCGGTGTGAATGACTGAATGGTGTTTAGACAGAGACATGACTGAGTTAGCAACCCAGTAAAGTTTGTTGGTGAGCTGATGCTGCTATTATACAAGCACACATTTTTGTTAAAAAAAAAAAAAAATTAGGGTCAAAGGTGCAAGACCTAGCAGCAGTGAGAGTCCTCTAACCTTGTGGAGCTATATGAAGAGCTTCTTTCGATTTCCTCTCTGGGATAAACTTCCACTGGAACACTGAGTGATCAGCCCCACCGATCGTTATGACCCACTGGTAGTCATGTGACCATCGCACGTTGGTTATATGGGCAGAGTGACCTAAATACTTTTTGAATTTTGCACCTGAAATCGAGAGGAAATGTAATAAATACAACAGCTCTATGAGAACGTGCACACTGTGAATACATTTACCTTTTCTTATACAAGGATATCTCAGGAGTTTGACTAATCCATAGTCATCAGCTGTTACTAGGACTTGATTGTTAAAGTTGGCATCCACAGAGTTGATGTCGTTGATGTCGGAGTATTTGGGCCAGATTCCGTTCACCTCAGGGCCCAACACACACGTCCATGAAGCCCACTGGACCAGTTTCAGCTCCTCCCTGTTGGTCACCTCCTTCCCACCTCCATAAGCCACACACACACGTTTTATCTCACAAAGCAGCTCTGGGGAATATTTCATCACCTGTATTTTACAGGAAACGTGCATGTGATGAATGAGTAACTGGCAGTGGACAGAATAAAAACATGTATGTATTTAAATAATCAGCTGCGTCACTGGAGACAGATTCCCTGCAAAAATCAAAGTGAGATGTTGAACTTTTTCTTCCCGATTTGGTGTGTAAATGAAAACTAATGATGTCAGCTAATGTGCTTTGTGATTTTAAAGCAGCTTGTCAGTCGTCAGCGTAGATGCTGCAGGAAGTTCAAACACTGACACGTGTTCACATTTGAAACCGTTGAGAACATTAATTCACCATTGAGAAAACCAGTCAAATGTCATGAGTTACATTACTCTGATCAACTTTGATCACTGAACTAATCTCACTATTACATTCTATAAACTGTAACCAAAGTAACATTTCCAGACCGGTGATTGGTATTGAAACACGACAGGGACACTGATCTCTTACTTGGCATCCTATAGAAGAGCCTCCTGCCGCTGCCGTCGTTGGTCTGCAGGTGTTTGCTGTCTGTCGACCAATCCATGTGCGTAATGAAGCTGCTGGAGCCGACGCACTCGCCCACTTTCTTGTACCTCTGCACCACGCCGTAGATGTCCACCGAGTTGTCATTGGAGCCGACAGCCAAATGGGCGCCATCAGGGGAGTACTTCAGTTCGTGGATGGCCTCCTTCCTGTCCTTGATGTGGACCACCTCCGTCATATCTCTGGAGAGAGGAGGAGCCATCCAGCAGACGTCGGGGTGGGGGTAAAAATGAGCTGTTTCCAGTCTTACCTGACACGGAGAACAGTGAACGAGCCATCCTTCATTCCCAGTGCCAAATGGATGCCATCTGTGCTCACGGCGGCACAGCGGATCGGCTCCTCCATGTTACAGCGCGCAATCAGTGCGTGATCTATGAGACTCCAGATCCTGCATGGAGAAGGAGGAGGAGGCATGAAAGAATGAAACAAAGCCGAGGTGAAGTCACTCTGAGTCAAACCAGACCCTTGACCAGACAGATCAAAAATTATTGTTCCACCACAGACTTCACTGACTCATCCAGATGTTCCTGGACGTGAACGTCCATGTTTCACGAAAGCGTCATTTCATCCGGAGCTTCACCTGACTGAACGGTCGTCACTGCCCGTCATCGCCAGAGGCTTGGTGGGGTGCACAGCCAGCGCCCACAGCTCGCCCTCACAGTGACCCTGCATGATGAGGAAAGGCTTGTTGCGGTCGTGGACCACCACCTCGAAGATCTCGCTGTCCTGTGTGCCCACCAGGATGTGATCTCCCCGCCAGCATACACTGCGCACGGACAATCCTAACAACAAAAACACACCGACACTCAGCAAACGCCCAAAAAGGGCCACACAGACACTTTGAACATGACTTGCAGACACAGGAAGGATGGTAAAGACAGGATGTGTAAACAGCCGCTACATAGGACGGAGATTGTTTTACTAAACAGTAAGCGTCATGTCAAGCTGATCTGCAGCTGACAGGAGAGAGGGATGGAGGAAGCATGTGTGAACAGGACATCTGAATAAAACTATGACAGCTCAGACTTTCTGAGGACAAAAGGAACAGAACACAATGGGAACCGCTACAAACAGACTGACATCACTTCGCCCTCAATCACATTACCCACCTCGGCTATTTTCACTTCTAGCTACTGTTAGGTCCATGACAACAAATAAGGGAGATGAAGCAAACAGAGAGGAAAGAAAACGTTAGTAAAGGAGAACATAAATGGCAGAAGGAGTGACAGAAACAACGTGTCTTCTTTCCATTTGGAACCACTCTGCACGAGGACAAAGAGGAGAGAGGAGGCAGTTTGACATCACCTTTATATCCTTGGTCTGTTTCCCTGAGATCGATGACAGTAATTGGTTTGAAGTTGAGATCCCACAGCCGGACGCAACCATCTCGGCCCCCTGTGGCAAAACCCTCTTCGCAAGCATTCATGCTGAAAATCCCTGACTGGAGGACAGGACAGGTTGCCAGTGAGGATCTGTGCAATAAATGAGCAATGACATACACTACACTACGAGTGCAGCGCGCTCGGGGGGGCCAGCCAGTTGTTTAACAAGGGTTTTATTGGTGGGAGCTTGCTATTGCAGCTGCAAGATGTGTATAAAGCAAGGGGCAATATTGTCAATCATATACACACACACACTTTACAAGCCCCAGTGGAACATTTAGTGATACAAAAAGCAGGAATGAACACTTACAGGAGTTATTATCCCCTCCCCCATCCGCCCATCCCCTAACCCAGTTGTTGATCCCATAGATATCATTTAATCCTGTGTAGTAAAAGACTGATCCTTTTCTATTTAGCAGAAGCACATGATGCTACCGCACCTCGGCTTCTTTGGTGTTTGAGGTACATGAGCGCCGCGTGATGTCATCATCTTACCCCGTGAGCCCCTTGAACCGTCCTCATCAGGTTGATCCCTTTCCACACATAGATGTCACCGTTCAAGGCACCCGAGTACGTCACCTCGTCCTTAGCGCACGCCAGGCAGAGGATGGTTTGGAGATCGCCCGTTTTGCCGAAGACGCCGCGCTTGGGTGTGAGAGCATTACCGCATAAGCTCCAGAACTGAAAACACAAACACAGGAGTGAAGGCTGATGGTGGCTAATAATCCGCTGTGTAATCCTCTCCTGAAAGCACAAATTATGTCTGGATGCAACAGTAAGTGATGATCAGAAGTCCTGTATGATTAAACACACGTGATCACCAATTTGGTTTTTCATTTTCTTTCCCACATGTTGTATATTATCATATATATATCATGTATTGCATGTGAACTATGTATCTTTACTACTGTTTTTTCTTTTTTTTACTTTGCTGCTAAATGTCCCCTCTGTGGCACAGTGAAGGCTTATCTTATTTTAGGATTAAATATTCATCACCTTGAAAAGAGAAGTCAGATTTAACATGCTCCCCGCAGATACATGTGATACTGGGTGCTCCAGCTGTGCTGTAACCATCTGATCAGCATGCACAGACGTAGACACATACACGGCAGCTCATTATTCATGAACAAGGTCATTGGAATGCACAGACACAGACTTGTCTCGGCTAAATCCATCAGACAGAGGAGGTGAGAGCAGGAGGAGGATGTGCCGTCTGCATGGAGATGGTGTCTGGATGGAAACGGAGACTCACTCATCACGAGCGAGCAGCAGGAAACTGTCAGCCCGGCTTTACCGAAAGGAGGATTTCCCTCCACGGTACAAAAATACACTGAAAACCTGCAACCAGGACGACACTGGACAATAAATCCCTCACACAGTGGTTCTGTGTCGCGTTTGTCATTAGAAGAAGCTCCTCGACATCCTGTCACACCCTCACTAGCACCGATCCTCCTGACTGATAGGGCCGATGTGTGCTAACAGGGGCAATCGATTATCAGACACAGGCATCAGAGGCTCGGATCCAGCCGCCATCAAATGTCTGCGGCTCGTACAACAGCGCAGCTTCCTAATCCTCAGCCGCCAACTGTGAGTATGTACATGCATATGAGCTTACATGTGGGTCACGGCTGAAGGTTAAGTAGTCGAGATCACAGGTGTGTGAGTAATCTGAAAAGGTTTGGCGTCGTGTTTGTGCTGGTTGGAAGGAGGCAGCAGGGGGCTTTAATTGTGGCCCACCCTGTTCCAGAGGCAGTGGGTAGGATGAATGCGGCATGACTGCACAGCCCTCCCTGTCCGCTTCCGATAAGGCAGCGAGACACAGGCATGAACTAATCCCTTTGCTGCTGAATTACTAAGAGGAGACGGGATGCTGCAAGAGGTTGTGATGGGGGTATGAGGGCAGGAAAAATCATCACTGAGGGAGAACTGCTTTGAGGTACAAATACAGTCTCATAAACATTGTGGCTTTCTCTGAACCACAAACAATCTCTGGCGGAGTGGAAATATCTGCTCTTAACCCAGGATTAGTGTTGTGTCGTCAGCTCCCCAGACACTCCAAGGAAACCTTCTGAATATCATAACGTACAAAGGGCTGTTACTCGTCAGGGGCCCCTTTATTTCTGTCCCATCATCAGACTCATTTACATGATTCATAAAAAACTGCAGATTCGTTTCGCCCCGAAACAAACTGACAACCTGTCTCCTTCTTCCTTTGGGCAAAGCCAAGAAGCCAGCCGAGGGGCAGCGTCTCTGGATCAGAGATGTTCTTAGGAAATGTTTTTCCTCCTCTGATGTATATTTTTGTTGTAGTACAGCAAAACTTTTTACAACCTACTCAGAAATTCAGTGATTCAGATGTGTTAAGTGATGTAATGTGTAGAATAATGTAAATCAGACAATACATCGATTGGTATCCATCGTGAAACATGATGCTGTGAGACTGCACAATGGAACTTTCCAGGCTTCATTGAGAAGAAAAAAATCAAGACATTGGAATATCATTCTGGTTCATTAAAGCAGACAAGACTGACGACTATTGCTGCTTTGATAACAACACACTGGATTCATCAGAAGGCTGGTCGTCCAATAGCTGCTGTTCCTGTGTCTTTACCTATGAAGTAGTTGTTTGCCATTTGCCACTCATCTTCAAAGTCTCATAAATAAGAGAGATAATAGAGGTCATTTTGTACAACATTTTTTGCCTAAGTTAGTCCTTCATAATGATTTGGTTCAGGGTTTTTTTTTTGTTAATATAGGCCATTATTTTCAGGATGACGATACATCAAAGCCTTAGATCACCACTGTGTGAGTCCAGTAAAATCAGCTGCAGAAGTTCATGGGTATGGATTCCCACCGTGAGGTTCAGCTGTTTTATTTATTTATTTATTCATTAAGTTTGGGATCTCCTCCTGGAATAGTTCCGAAGAAGCCAAGGGGTGTATATGGGGGGCTGATTGATTAGCTGGGAGGGGCTGAGGAGGAGTGTATTGCCTGCAGCCCTGGTCCTTGTCACAGAGGTTGTGTTTTCCTCAGCCTGCTAGTGAGTGGATTACTGGGGCTAAATCTCCTGGATGCTCTGAGTACTATAATCACTGAGCGGGCACGGGGCTGGGCAGCAGATGTCACATGGTGCGCAGGGTGAAGCCTGGGGAATTATGTGGGACAATTGCTGGATTGCCTCGCCATCAGGAAACCAGAATGGAGGAAAAGAGAAGGGACTGGGGGGTTGGGTGGGTTTTGTTGGACAAGGTTTCTGTAACACAGCAAGAGTTCAGGGATAGAATTCCTACAAAAGAGAAGGCAGATCAGACCGGACTGACGAACAAAGACTAAATGAGCCGATCAGATCAGTCACAAACGGCGAGCACAGAGTGCGTTCAATACAAACACTATCTCTGATTTGTTGGAAGTCTGGGAGAAGCTCTGCAACAAGCAGCTTCCAGAACACAGGAGGCCGACATTGTACAGATGAAAAACTATTATTATTAACAACCTGCTGCTGGTTGGCACTGGACAGGGTTTCACAACCTGTATTGGTAAACACAGCTGAAAGTGCAACAGCAGGAGACGTTTGGTAGAAAATTCGGCGCTCCGCCCATGTCCACCGACACATTCACCCTGTACGCTGACTGACAGGCAACCATGAGTGGGATGCTGTGTTGTGCTGTGTGGAATCTTCTAAAGCCACTCTTAAAGCAGCCCAAAAATAAACCTTCAGAAAAAATAACTATCATTATTAATCATTAATCAATTATCATGAATAATACACACACACACCCAGAGTAAAAATTGAGTTCAGTTGTTGACACGTTCTGCTGGTTGGTTCATCCCAGGGAGAGGTTACCTCTTTCTGAGGTTCTCCCTGAGGTGTTTCCCTGATTAAAATGGTAATTCATCATCAGTTTTCCCTCACCCTGATTCAGAGTCTATGGACGGAGGCTGTGCTATTATGCAAACTGTCGAGTCCATCGAGACAGTTTGTGACAATTGGGATGCTGGGCTGCAGAAATTAAACTGAACTGAACTGAAGTCCAGTGCATCTTCATCCTGGTTGCTGCAGGTCTCATGCAAAAATATCTTAAGCCTTTCTACTACAAAAGACAGCTCAGAGCCATGAAAACACGAACTTGCGTCTTCAAACATGCCAGTTTCTCACCATGCATGGCCACTGGGTACGTTTTCTATATGAGCATGATTCACTTTGCTTCCTGAGCTTGGGGAATACAATTCATCTATGGCTTTGATTTCATTTTGATTTCCTAATGGCACTGTGCCTCGAGGAACACTGCTGAGTATCCCAGGGGGAGCAAGTGGCGGAGACACCCTCCGTGAACTCATTAGGATTTATGAAGAATGCTCCTCTGTGAGAGGGAAGAGCTGGAGATGGGCCGGAGAGGATGTGAGCGCAGCTGCTGTTTGAGCAGCGGGGGGCTTTCAAACCCTGAATGAGCTGAGGAGCAGAGTCATCGTCCACCACACAAAGAGAAACTGCTCCACTCTGCGGTGCAGATTCGTGCAAATTTGAAAGAAGATACAGTGAGTCATTGCCTGTCCTACTTATGTTAAGTGCCTAATAACCGTGGGTTGTGGAATAAAGTGAATTTGCATACATCTATTTTAAGGCTTTGATATGGTCGCGGCGATCACGTGGAGCCACGGTATGCCTTTAACTCACAAAAAATCTCTTGTCGGATATTATGCAAATGAACAAAATGTGTAAAAGAAGTTCAGCTGTCAGGCACCGGTGGTGAAATGACCAAGAAGCGTCTGTACCTTGATGTGTTTGACACCACAGCTTACAAGCTTGCTTGGCTGGTACAAATCCCACGATATGTCGAATATCTGTGAGGAGAAGAGAACATGAACTTAGTGGAACACAAATACTGAGGCCTGTATTAGCATTATGGACTCTTAGTGTTTCTATGGCTGCAAAATGTAGTTGCTTATTTGAGATGCTCAGATTTGAAAGCAAAACAACAACAGAGGCAATGTGTGTGTGTGTGCGCACCAGTGTTATAATGTGAGTGGGCTGATTAAGAAAACAAGAGCAGCGTGCATTTCATCTTTCTAAAATTCCTTTTCATTAGCTGTGCTCCCTCTCAAACAGGCCCTGCAATCAATCAATCAGGCCTCCATTCTGTATTTCTGCCTAATTGTGCCGATCAATACTGAGATGCTGATGGAGAAACGGGAGGAGGAAAGCGTTTACCCTGTCTGTATGACCAGGAGCGGCTGCCAGAACCTTCCCTCTCCTCCAGTCCCACACACAGATTGTGTTTTTAGAGTCCAAACCCACGGACACCAAGCACTGCGAACAGAACAGATACAAAAACACATCACAGACTGCTGAGGCGCCACTCTGATGCACTAATTACAGCAAGCAGACTTAGACTCCACTGTGCGATTGGCAGGCCACAATGAAAAGGCTAATGATGGCTACAGAGCAGAACGGAACAGTTGTCCAGCCCCTGGCACTTCCAGTGAGCACATCGGAGTGCTTTTGCTGGAGGAGCCTTCTATAGCTGACTGAGTGAGTAGGCAGCAGCCGCAGCAGCAGCAGCCAAGCAGAAAAGACGAGAGCAGCTCGTATGGAAATCCATCTCCACTCTGCATGGAAGGGGGTGTCCTCTTTGATCCGCTGCTCAGTCAATGTTTGACTGTGAATAAAAGTCTCCAGCGGGGCAGTTGCACTATTTTTGACTTGTTTGCAGAAGCCTGTTGTTCAGCGACTAACACAGCGAGGAGGTGCTGCACGAGGACGCGCGCATGTGAATCCAGAGGTTATTTGTGACCAAACTGTGAAGATGTTTTTTCTGTTGTCCCACTTGAAATATGTCATCTATCATATATATTGTTGAATTAATGCCAACCAGGTGTTTTTTTCAGACCATCATCTTCCCATTCAGTCATTTTCATGATTTTAGTGACTCCTTGGTTTTCCTGTTAGTGACACTATGTAGTTTTGACTGTTGTACTGCAGAAATGTACCTTATTATTATTATCATGAATTCCAGATCCATTGTTAGGTTGGGTTACAGACACAATATCTATGAACGGACATGAATGTTCTTTTCCTTTCACTTTTTCCTATTTCATTTTAAGAGACAGCGTGAGCACCAGCACCTCCTGACTCCAGCTCTGACTTCGGAGGAGAGTAAACAGAGACGCTGCACTGAGACGGAGCTCCTTTCTCTTTAAACACTGTCACATCCCATCTAGATCCTGTCTCTCTACCCGAGCAGGGGAGTAGCACGACTCCTCTACCCATCTCTTACCGCAGCCGAATGCACAAGGTTTAACTAGCACTACAAGCTCCTGCGGGAGGATGAGAGAGACATGCAAATATACTTAACACTTTCATGCATAAATTATCATACAAGAGAGTGATATTCAATGTTATATTCTATTTCTAAGTTCATTCAAATGGATGTTCAACTTTATCATTACTTTAAACTATTATTATGTAAAACTATGATTGTTATAATAATAACAACAATAACAACAACAACAACAACAACAATAATAATAACAACAATAATAGTAATAATAATTTATACAATAATAAGTATTATTATTATTATTATTATTATTATTATTATTATTATTATTATTATTATTATTATTATTATTATTATTATTATTATTATTATTATTATTATTATTATTATTAACTTCTGAAGGGTTAAAAGATTTCTGCACAGCCTCTACATTGATCTAATCCAGTCTCTTAACTGCTGACAAGCATCATATGCTCCCACTAAAATTGAAGTAATGGAATGTTACAATGATTCATAAATCATGTTCCATTGTCTCAAATGAACTCATCACTATGACCAATTATATTTGTCCAAAATACTGTTGTATAATTAAACTTAATTTAATACAATAATTAATCAAACATAACATAAACGTAATATAATTATTCATATTAGCATTGCACAAAGCACAAATCAGTAGATTTTAATATTGAATTTGATCATTCGAATTTACAGTTGAAGATTCTTATTCAATCTTCAGCTTTGAAGCACGATGATGTCACAGCTGTACCTGTCCCTCGAGGTCAAAAGCCAGGCAGGCGATGCCATGTGTGTGCACGTCCTTCAGGACGGACACAGTCTGAACCGTGTACGAGTCCCATACGCAGATGTAAGGCTCCTTCCCCACCTGTCCTGTGGCCACCAGCACACGCTCCGGATGTAGAGCTAAACTGCACATGCACGCACACACACACACACACACACACACACACATGCACACGCACGAAAGAGAGAGATGGGGAGAGAGAACATCTGATAAGCACTGGCATTTTGCGTGTTTGTGTATATGTGTGTGTGCTGAAAGTAGCAGCGGGATTCACCCTTCCAGCAGAAACCACTGGGATGAGATGAACACATTAAGTCAATGGTGAGAGTGAATGGGGAAGGGGGGGGGGGGTGGGGTGGGGGCGGCTTGACGAGGTGACACGGTTCAATTAACTCGGTCATGCTTAAATACACACACATCTCGGCCTAATGCATGCCTGCAGCGTGTGCTCTCAGTGGGAATACAGTTGTTTGGAATCTGGAAATTGTTTTTATTTAATCAAAACAAGAAACAACAACACTTTTGATGAATTTCCATTTAACATTAATTAAACTCCTCTCTGACCAAATCACCTCTCCTCATTGATGTGGGGTTTCCTCGCATCACCAGGCATATGTTAGTAACACTGTTACATAATCCCACTCCCCCTCCACCTACAAGCATTCCCACTCTACAGCTGAGCAACAGCCTGCACCCCCCCCCCCCCCCCCCCCCCCCCCCCCCCCCCCCCCCCCCCCCCCCCCCCCCCCCCCCCCCCCCCCCCCCCCCCCCCCCCCCCCCCCTCTCTTT
>CAAKHB010004253.1:9492-22310 GCA_901007665.1 Aeoliscus strigatus
CCCCCCACACCACACACACACACCGTCAGTCTCCGTTCACGTACTTCCTGATCCTCGGCCCTCAAACCGCCGTCGAGAGGCCGAGGACGACGTGAGCGGATGCGTTCTGGTAGAAACAACATGATGAGTGAGAGACGCAGAGGAGCTGCTCTGGAGGAACTGGGATGACGCTCTGCTGCCCTTCATCTCCAGAGTGAGGGGTCTGCTGCCCTTCATCTCCACAGTTGATTTATTCTTTGAACTGTCTTTGATTTCCATCTGTTCAATGTGTGAAGGACACTTTCTTCTCTAATTGATTTATGACGATGATTGTAGGTTAGTTCGTTAGTTAGTTTTAATAGTCTGTAGGTTAGTTAGTTTGTTAGTTTTCATAGTCTGTGGGTTAGTTAGTTAGTTCATTTTTATAGTCTGTGGGTTAGTTGGTTTGTTTGTTAGCTTTAATAGTCTGTGGGTTAGTTGGTTTGTTTGTTAGCTTTAATAGTCTGTAGGTTAGTTAGTTTGTTAGTTTTAATAGTCTGTGGGTTAGTTAGTTAGTTCATTTTTATAGTCTGTGGGTTAGTTGGTTTGTTTGTTAGCTTTAATAGTCTGTGGGTTAGTTGGTTGGTTAGTTTTAATAGTCTGTGGGTTAGTTAGTTTGTTAGTTTTAATAGTCTGTGGGTTAGTTGGTTTGTTTGTTAGCTTTAATAGTCTGTAGGTTAGTTCGTTAGTTAGTTTTCATAGTCTGTGGGTTAGTTAGTTAGTTCATTTTTATAGTCTGTGGGTTAGTTGGTTTGTTTGTTAGCTTTAATAGTCTGTGGGTTAGTTGGTTGGTTAGTTTTAATAGTCTGTGGGTTAGTTTGTTAGTTTTAATAGTCTGTAGGTTAGTTAGTTTGTTCGTTTTAATAGTCTGTGGGTTAGTTGGTTTGTTAGTTTTAATAGTCTGTAGGTTAGTTAGTTTGTTAGTTTTAATAGTCTGTAGGTTAGTTAGTTTGTTAGTTTTAATAGTCTGTGGGTTAGTTAGTTTGTTAGTTTTAATAGTCTGTAGGTTAGTTAGTTTGTTAGTTTTAATAGTCTGTAGGTTAGTTTGTTAGTTTTAATAGTCTGTGGGTTAGTTAGTTAGTTTTAATAGTCTGTAGGTTAGTTAGTTTGTTCGTTTTAATAGTCTGTGGGTTAGTTAGTTTGTTAGTTTTGATAGTCTGTGGGTTAGTTGTTTGTTAGTTTTAATAGTCTGTAGGTTAGTTAGTTTGTTAGTTTTAATAGTCTGTGGGTTAGTTAGTTTGGTCTGTAGGCTGTGGGAGGAGGGGGTTCTTTTCATTCAACGGTGGTTCCTGTGGCCGTTGTCTGACTTGTTTTCTTTTGCATGTGAAAGAATGAATGAATGAATATTTGTGGACCCTCGTCAAAGACGGAGGTGTGGGTGACATCATCAGTTGAGGGCAGACACTCACAGCGGTGATGAAGGTGCTGGTCTGAGGTTGGAGGTCGTCGTCCTTCTGGAACATGGAGGCTGGCGCCAGAGAGGAGGAGCAGAGGAAGGAGGAGGAGGAGGAGGAGGACGACGACTCATTGTTGTTGTTGTTGTAGGAGTCCAGGATGATGCTGGCACATCCAGGGAGCGTGCTCAGTTCAATCACGCTGTCGTTGGATGTACACTGGGACGACGTCTCAGAATCCTCGGTCACTGTCACCACGACAGCAAACGTCAGACTCAGATTATTAATAATAATAATACATTCAGATATTTGTACTAGAAGTAGTAGTAGTGATAAAATGTTAACAATAAAAATGAATTCACAAACTAGTAAGAAGAACCCGTGGGGGACGGTGACAAACACTGCCCCCTGGTGTTTGTGAAGCATCCTCACCCATGGAGGGCTGACTGCCAGTGTCCTGCTCCAGCTCGTCCTCCTCGATGCAGTCGTACGGCCACTGGCCAAAGGGGGGGGCGCTGGCGGTCAGGTGTGCGTGTGTGTGGGCGGGGGCGGTGTACAGGTGCAGGTTGAGGGAGCCGAGCAGGGAGGAGGACGACTGGCTGCCGGAGGACGAGGTGCTGCTGGTGGAGATAGTGGAGTGGGGTCTCTTACAGGAGGCCGAGTACTCGTAGGAGGGGACGGCGATGGACGCCCTCGTCCTGGACTCTGTCAGGAGACACGGAAACTGGTTCACTGGTCTACTGACCGACGGACTGGAGCTCGAGACCAGAAAGGTGGTGGGAATCTTTTTAAACCAGGAGTCGTATCTGTATTTTCTGTCAGTATTTTTGACTGTGGAACATCTTTAGGTTTTAAACCGAAGATGGACCCCCCGGGTTTGAACTGATTTCAGCCTCAGTGGAGGAGAGAAACGTGTAAGAGCAGTGAGGTGTGGAGCTCACCTGAGCCCTTGGTGAAGTAGTCGATGGCGCGGTCACTGATGGCGGCGTCACTGGGCTTGATGTCCATGAAGGGTTTGTTCCCGATGCCCATCGTCACCATCTCCTGCATGCGCAGCTCTGCGACGGCCACAGTCCGTCAGACGCCGTCTGTCCGTCAGACGCCGTCTGTCCGTCAGACGTCGTCTGTCCGTCAGACGTCGTCTGTCCGTCCGTCAGACGCCGTCCGTCAGACAGACGCCGTCCGTCAGACGCCGTCCGTCAGACAGACGCCGTCCGTAAGTCAGACGCCGTCCGTCTGTCCGTCCGTCAGACGCCGTCCATCAGACGCTGTCCGTCCGTCCGTCAGACAGATGCCGTCGGTCAGACGCCGTCCGTCAGACAGATGCCGTCTGACCTCGTCCGTCAGTCAGACGCCGTCCGTCTGTCCGTCCGGCAGACGCCGTCCATCCGTCAGACGCCATCCGTCCGTCCGTCAGACGTCACACTCACCTCGGTTCCGCAGCGCCTGCCTCCACAGGATCCTTCCGATGACGGCAGTCCACGCGGCTTTGACCTCGGCCGAAGCGGCCTGAAGAATGAACGTGTCCTGAGACTTCCTGCGACGGAACCAGATCTCAAACCGCAACCCACTGTCACCCACGTTCTCCGTCATCCCTATCTCTGCCGTCTGGGGAAGGGAAGGGAGAGCGTGACGCTGTGTGCCGTCTCGCCGGTGCGACGACGGCGGACCTACTTTGAAGGACTGTTTGTAGATGTACATGTCGTATCCTCCCTCCATCTTCTTGGTCTTGCTGAAGAGGATGAGGTCTTCGAACAAGAAGACGTGCCGGAGGTACTTCCTGCGTCCGCACCAGACGACAAACTCGTCCTGGCAGCGGAGTTGACCCTGTTCCTTCAAGTTCACCTGGGGGGGGCAAAGAAGAGCACAGGTCACAGACCGGTGGAGGGTCCAAAGACGAGGCAGATACAGATCTCAGGACTCCATGATACTGTCCCCATCCGTCCACCTCCACGGGCATCTGTATTCCTCCTTCTCTACAAACATTGGTCGCAGTGAATGTCGCCACGTTTCACCCCGAGCAGGAAGTGAATGCAAATGAGCCATGTTTGTGTTTAACAATACACACATCTCAGATTGGTATGTCCGTCTCTGAATCCCTTCAGTCATTTCAGTCTGTGTGTGTGTGTGTGATGTGTGCTCTCTGCTTACATCACAGCCGCGTATTGCGTCCATGGCCAGCAGGTCGTTGCCGTGGCGGAGCTGGAACTTGACCATCTCCTCGGCGGTGCAGAGGTCACCCAGCTCCTGCGTCTGGCTGCTCTCCTTGATCAGGTCCTTCAGCAGCAGCGCGTACTTACTCATCCTCTGGATCGGCTTCAGCAGGTAGGACGCCAGGTCCATCTTGTCCCCGAGGTCCAGCTGCTTGTTCTGGACACAGACACGGTGACGCTGAGTGACGAGATGCAGGCTGGGGGGGGGGGACCTGACATCTGCCAGACGCTGTCTCCGTAGATTGCTTCTTAGAATTCTTCGTGTTTTGAGTGTCTGTTTTGGTTTTGTTTCCTCTTTCCTCTGCTTGTCAGTGGAGGTGCAGCTAGTCTGATTGGGAGCAATCGGCACGCTGATTGACTGACTCTGGCTTCACTCCACTGCCACATCGTTTGTGCTTCCATGCCTCACTCTCCAGCCATTTGTTCCCGCCTTTGGCGCCTTTGTGCCGATTATTCCCGTTCTCGTTTACTCGTTCCGCCTTCGGGTACGCTTTCTGTTCTGACTCTCCCGTTTCTGTGGAGCTCTTTCTGTTCTCGAGTGTTTTCTTGCTGCCCTTGCAGCTTCGTTTTCTTTTCACGTCATTTGTCTCCTGCCTGCTTGATTTTTCTATACATTGGCTGATTTTGCGTTGTTCATTCTCTTGCCCGTTTTTGTTATCTGCCCGTTTACCAGTGTATCTTGTGTCCGTGTGTTTTTCCCGCATTTTTAGATCCACCTTAAAACCTCGAGCTGCCGCCCCAAACACTTAGGACTCATTCTCGATCTCCTTTCATTCATATCTGATCATCGCCTGTTTTTATTCTTCGGTGGCGCTTTAAAGTGCTTTTACAAATAAAGTTGGATTGGATTCGACCATCATGGACTTTGATACATCTTGAAAAAATGTGGACTTTAAACAAGAGTCACGTCAGAACCGATTCTTGTCTGAATCAATGTGAATGGAAACTGACAGATAATCCTGAAATGAACCTCGTTTACCTGTTCAGAAACAGGAGCTTCACTGACAAGTCGCTTTCTACGATCGTCCCTGAAGGCTGATGATCACATGATGACCCCCATCTCTTCGTCAACTCATGTTGGTTTGTCTTCTATTTGTGTCTGATACAGTCGGTTTCTGACACATGTGGCAGGTTGTCATCTCCCCCGTGTCCCACACCCACCTTGAAGAAGTCGTTGCCGTGGCTACTGAGGAGGGCGTCGGACTGAGGCTTGTTCTTACTGTACAGGGCGTACATCCCAAAATGATCCTCCTGCAGAGATCGGGGGGGCACAGACGTCAGCCGTGGGACTGTTGAACCCTTTTGTTGTCATGATGAACGTAACACACAGCTGATGAAAGTCACGTCTCTGATTTGACAGAAGAGTGTTTTGTTCAACCTGACACAAACTTTCAGATCGACATGAAAGACTCTGCCGACGTTGTCCAGCTGTAGAGTGTGCGTGTGTGCGCATGCGTGGACTGACGTGTCTGCGGAAGCAGCCGCTGACAGTCAGCGGTGCGTGTACACAGGCCTCCAGGTCCTTGAGGAAGAAGCGGCTGTGGAAGTCCCATAGCTTCTCCACGTTCCCAAAGATGACGCCACGTTTGCCGCGCAGGTCCTGAGGTAAATCCAAACGCTCCATCTCTGGGAAGTAGTGCTCCATGACGTAGCCAAGCGAGCGCACGTACTCCCTCTCTGTGGAGATCATCTCGTCCATGATGTGCTGGACTTTACTGAGGAACGACACAAACGTTCATCAGGATGGATTTGTAATGTTTGGTTCAAGATAGAAGACGCTGTTTAGAATGTTCCGGTGCGTCTTTGGGTTTGATTGTGATAATTCACATATGATAAGTAGAGTTACCAACATCATTATTCCAATAGTTCACATATAATATGTCGATTGAACAGGAATAGAATTGTATACAGGTTGTATATTTACAACATGTCACCCAGGAAACCACTTCTGAGCAAAAAACAACATCCAGGTCGCTTGTTGACTCGTTGTCGCCTAGGAGTTGACTAGTTGTTGACTCATAGTTGATTTGTAGTTGACTAGTTGTTGATTTGTAGTTTACTAGTTGTTGATTCATAGTTGATTTGTAGTTGACTAGTTGTTAATTTGTAGTTTACTAGTTGTTGACTCATAGTTGATTTGTAGTTGACTAGTTGTTGACTCATAGTTGATTTGTAGTTGACTAGTTGTTGACTCATAGTTGATTTGTAGTTGACTAGTTGTTGATTTGTAGTTTACTAGTTGTTGATTCATAGTTGATTTGTAGTTGACTAGTTGTTGATTTGTAGTTGACTAGTTGTTGACTCAGTTGATTTGTAGTTGACTAGTTGTTGATTTGTAGTTTACTAGTTGTTGACTCATAGTTGATTTGTAGTTGACTAGTTGTTAATTTGTAGTTTACTAGTTGTTGACTCATAGTTGATTTGTAGTTTACTAGTTGTTGACTCATAGTTGATTTGTAGTTGACTAGTTGTTGACTCAGTTGATTTGTAGTTGGCTAGTTGTTGATTTGTAGTTGACTAGTTGTTGATTTATAGTTTATTTGTAGTTGACTAGTTGTTGGTTTGTAGTTTACTAGTTGTTGACTCATAGTTGATTTGTAGTTGACTAGTTGTTGATTCATAGTTTATTTGTAGTTGACTAGTTGTTGACTCATAGTTGATTTGTAGTTGACTAGTTGTTGATTTGTAGTTGACTAGTTGTTGATTCATAGTTTATTTGTAGTTGACTAGTTGTTGATGTGTAGTTTACTAGTTGTTGACTCATAGTTGATTTGTAGTTGACTAGTTGTTGATTTGTAGTTGGCTAGTTGTTGATTTGTAGTTGACTAGTTGTTGATTCATAGTTTATTTGTAGTTGACTAGTTGTTGATTTGTAGTTTACTAGTTGTTGACTCATAGTTGATTTGTAGTTGACTAGTTGTTGACTCATAGTTGATTTGTAGTTGACTAGTTGTTGACTCATAGTTGATTTGTAGTTGACTAGTTGTTAATGTGTAGTTTACTAGTTGTTGACTCATAGTTGACTAGTTGTTGATTTGTAGTTTACTAGTTGTTGATTTATAGTTTGATTTGTAGTTGACTAGTTGTTGATTTGTAGTTGACTAGTTGTTGATTCATAGTTTATTTGTAGTTGACTAGTTGTTGATTTGTAGTTGACTAGTTGTTGACTCATAGTTGATTTGTAGTTGACTAGTTGTTGATTTGTAGTTTACTAGTTGTTGACTCATAGTTGATTTGTAGTTGACTAGTTTTTGATTTGTAGTTGACTCGTAGTACATTTGGAGTTGACTAGTTGTTGACTCATAGTTGACTTGTTGACTAGTAGTTGACTAGTTGTTGTGTTTGTTTCTGTTTGTGTCTGTTACAGATTGTGACCCCTGATAACCCCTGATAACCCCTGGTGACCCCTGGTGACCCCTGGTGACCCCTGATGACCCCTGGTGACGTTTCCTTCTCCATGTTTCTGGTGTCCAGGTGCGACCGTCACCTGCTGTGCTTCTTGCCGTCTCCTGCGTGGCTCCTAGCCGGCGTGGACACACTGCGGGGGCGCCCTAACGGGGGACTGTTGACGTGGGGCCGCTGCAGCTTCTTCTCCACGGACACGTCGCCGGCCACCTCCAGCCCTCTGATGTACACGCCCGTGTAGCCGTGGGCGTGGCCGGCGTCCCTCGGCATCAGCTCGTAGCTCATCGTCTTCTTCATCATCTTCTTCACGGGGTGCTTGCGGCCCCGCGTGGCGCCCGAGTAGACGGGCTCCGAGTGGCAGGAGACGGCGGAGTCGACGGTGCAGTCGCTGTCGGTGTCGTCGAACGCGGATAGCGCGCTGTCGGGGGGGGAGGCGAAGTGAGACGACGACAAGACGGCGTCGGACGGGCTCCCGGAGAAACGTCTGGCAGACACGGGCTTACTGTCCTCAAAGGTCAAAGGTGTCAGACGTCCGTCTGCTCCGTACGGACCGCCGGTGCCGCAGAGAGCCGCCGGTGTACCGGCGGCTCGAGCCAGAGTGTCCTCCAGCCGCTGTCTGGTCTGCTGGCAGCGCAGCCACATGCTGTTCCAGCGCCGCAGCTGCTGAGGACTCTCCAGGGACCGGACCGCGTGGGTTAGGGCGCCGAAGGAGTCGGCTGAGAACTTGGAGGCTTCGGAGCAGAAACCCTCGAGGACGTGAACGTCAGCAGGTGACAGCGCCGCATCGGAACCGTCCACACCCAGCTGGGACAGGTGGGTGTGGCAGTGGTCAGTCCACTGGGTCACCTGCACCGACAAACACACACACACACACACAGTTTACAATACACACACACACACTTTACAAACACACACAGTTTACAATACACACACACACACACACACACAGTGTGTCATCAATGTCACACTGAGGAGACGATGTGTCTTTTCTTCTTCTTCTCATTAATAATAAGAACACGCCGGTCTCTGTCCGTGTGCGTCTGTGAGCGTCGTACACACTCACCGACTCATAGAAGTCGTACAGGTTGGTCAGGGTGTCGAGCTGAGACTTCCTCCTCTCCACCCTGCTGACGATGGAGCCCAGATGCTGCTTCAAGTCCTGGAGGACCTCGTCCAGGAGCGACGGTGGTGCGTCTTTGACCAGCTGCAGCGTCGTTCTTTGCTGATGCTGTGGACGCACCGCGACAGGTCACGTCACGTGACCTGCAAACAGAAGGTCAGCAGCAGAGCTGGTCCTCACCTCTGACGCCTGCAGGAACTGCTCCAGATGCTCCTTCATCTCCTGGAGGGTCCTGACCGACAGCGGGACCGATTCCAGAGGAGTGAGATGTTTCTCTCCTTCAACACTGAACCACACTTTGATCTGGAAGCAGGAAGCACAGAGCAGGTGAAGTGCTGTCGAAGAGGAGCTGTCAGAAGCTGCTGCACCAATCGGACACCCACCTGCTGCGTTCGCTCCTCAAACCTGCGGATCTCCAGAAGTTTCTCCAGCTCCTTCTGACACTTGTTGGACAGAATCACAAGCTTGTGGACCTCTTCGTCCACCTGGTTGTACAGAGCATTCAGGAGGTCCACGGCGTCCCTGAACGAGAAGAAGGTGTAAGACCATCACCATCACCATCACCATCATCACCATCATCATCACCATCACCATCACCATCATCACCACCACCATCACCATCATCACCATCATCATCATCATCATCATCACCATCACCATCACCATCACCATCACCACCACCACCACCACCATCACCATCATCATCACCATCACCATCACCATCACCATCATCACCATCACCATCATCATCATCACCATCATCACCTCCACCATCACCATCATCACCATCATCATCACCACCACCACCACCATCATCACCATCATCACCTCCACCATCACCATCATCACCATCATCATCACCACCATCATCATCATCACTGTCATCACCATCATCACCACATCATCATCATCAACACCATCACCATCATCACCTCCACCATCACCATCATCATCACCTCCACCATCATCATCATCACCTCCACCATCACCATCATCACCTCCACCATCACCACCACCATCACCATCATCACCTCCACCATCACCTCCACCATCACCATCATCTCCACCATCATCATCATCACCTCCACCATCACCATCATCACCATCATCATCACATCACCATCATCATCATCACCTCCACCATCACCATCATCACCATCATCATCATCATCATCATCACCATCACCATCACCATCACCATCACCATCATCACCTCCACCATCACCATCATCATCACCACCACCATCATCATCATCACCTCCACCATCACCATCATCACCTCCACCATCACCATCATCATCACCTCCACCATCACCATCATCTCCACCATCATCATCATCACCTCCACCATCACCATCATCACCTCCACCATCATCACCATCATCATCACCACCATCATCATCATCACTGTCATCACCATCATCACCACATCATCATCATCAACATCATCAACATCATCACCATCATCATCATCACCTCCACCATCACCATCATCACCTCCACCATCACCTCCACCATCACCATCATCTCCACCATCATCATCATCACCTCCACCATCACCATCATCACCATCATCATCATCATCAACATCATCAACATCATCACCATCATCATCATCACCTCCACCATCATCATCATCACCGTCATCACCATCATCACCACATCATCATCATCAACATCATCATCATCACCTCCACCATCATCATCATCACCTCCACCATCACCATCATCACCTCCACCATCACCATCATCACCTCCACCATCATCATCATCATCACCTCCACCATCATCATCATCACCTCCACCATCACCATCATCACCTCCACCATCACCATCATCATCACCTCCACCATCATCATCATCACCTCCACCATCACCATCATCACCTCCACCATCACCATCATCATCACCTCCACCATCACCATCATCACCATCATCACCATCATCACCACATCATCATCATCAACATCACACCATCATCATCATCACCTCCACCATCACCATCATCACCTCCACCATCACCATCATCATCACCTCCACCATCACCATCATCACCTCCACCATCACCATCATCATCACCGCCAACATCATCATCACCTCCACCATCATCATCATCACCATCACCATCATCACCATGGTGATGATTGGTTCCCTGGTTCCATGACCTCTGGTGCAGTTCGTACCTGTAGTTCTCGTTCTCACAGACTTCCTCCTTCCTGATGCGGGCCAGCGTGGTTCCTCCCTCCAGGCGCAGCCGGTTCAGATGGACGTCATCCAGCACGCGCTTCATGAGCCGCGTCTGCTGCTCCATGGTCTGAGACACCTCCTGAGGTAAAAAAAAACACACCGGACAGCTCAGGACCAGCTCTGACAGTCCCAGAGAACCAACGGGACCTTATCACCTCAGAGGTCTTCGGAGCGCCGCTGCTGTTTAACGTTCTGATTGACTCCTGCAGGGACGAGACGGCGGCGCGACAGCTGCTGGCGAACGGCTCGATTTTCTGCCGAGAAGGTGACGAGTCACTTCAGACACGTGTTAGTGCTCAATACAGGAAATGACACACAAAAGCATGTATTGGACTTTAAAACAGAAAAGTTTCAAAAAGAGAACCATCAGACCTGGTCGTCCGTGGAGAAGCTGTGGTCACTCACCTGTCTGAAGTGGATCCAGTGGGCGTGGTCATACTGGAACGTTCCCTCCAGGTCCCGTGTCAGCTGCTTCTGGTCAACGTGCTTCAGCAGAGACTTCAAGTTCCACAGGGTCTCCGTCTGAGGAGGGAACACACACACACACACACACACACACACACACACACAGGTATCATTAAGGATGGACATGTTACTATGGTAACAAGCAGATTTCCTCTACACATCAACTCATCTCATCTGAAAGTTTTGACTCAGCACACAAAGCGGTTGAATGTTCTGATCTGAGAACGTTTGTCACCTGAACGCTGATGCCTCTCTCAACCTTGGCAGCGACAGAGGCAGCGGTGGCCCCGCCCTCCTTGTCCACCAGGAACAGGACGGAGTGAAGCGCATTGGGGACCAAAGCCTGAAAACATTAGATTTACTGTGAATTCGTTTCAATTCTAGAACACAGGCTGACACAAAATAAAGGTGTGTGAAAGCAGAGCGCCCTGGTAGTTTTCTATCTCTGGACCTTTGGTCTCCATGGAGACGAGTTCAGTTGAATCGGTAGTTTTCCATCTCTGGACCTTTGGTCTCCATGGAGACGAGTTCAGGTGAATCGGTGGTTTTCCATCTCTGGACCTTTGGTCTCCATGGAGACGAGTTCCTACACCTAGATGTACTCCAGCCGAGTCACTGGGTTTGTGTGGACACGTGTTTCTGGAGACGATTCTATGTGGCTGGAGAACGGTTTTAAACCTGTTGCGGTTCTGTCTCCGTGTGGACGTAGACTCAGTGGAGGACACAGGAGGCGACAGGTCAGGTGACTCACCTGCAGTTCACACAGCGATGATGTCAGTGCAGGAACAGGCTGCTGCTTCCTGCAGTCAACAATGACTGTCAGTCCTGGGTCCTGCCGTTCTTTCCTGAAACCAGAGTGAATGATTATTTCATGTAAACTGTCACTGTCCAGTCCAGATCGCAGGTTCCAGCAGCAGTGTCAACAGTCGGACCGGGCCCGTTGTTCTTGGTGTCAGTGTCAGTGAGGTGTCAGCTGGAGCCTCGGTGAACTGGACTGTTGCTGGAAGGTTCTGCTGCCGGTGGAGGGACGTAGCTGCTCCTGGAACCGTCGATCTGGACCCTTTAATGCTCTCCTTCAATCCATCTCTTCTTTCTCTCACTTTTCATTTTGTTGATTTGATTTTATGAGTCAGTCATTTTTAAACTGTCTGATTCCAACAACTTATCCAACATGAAATAAACCTGTCCAGACATGTCGGCCAAACACGTAGACGTCAGAGACAATGCTGCAAATACCTGTAAAGAACTGTGTGTGTGTGTGTGTGTGTGTGTGTGTGTGTGTGTGTGTGTGTGTGTGTGTGTGTGTGTGTGTCTGTTTGTGTGTGTGTGTGTCTGTGTGGTGTGTGTGTGTCTGTGTGTGTCTGTGTGTCTGTGTGTGTGTGTGTGTGTGTGTGTGTGTGTGTGTGTGTGTGTGTGTTGTGTGTGTGTGTGTCTGTATGTGTGTGTGTGTGTGTGTGTCTGTTTGTGTGTGTGTGTGTGTGTCTGTTTGTGTGTGCGTGTCTGTGTGTGTGTGTGTCTGTGTGTGTGTGTGTGTGTGTGTGTCTGTGTGGTGTGTGTGTGTCTGTGTGTCTGTTTGTGTGTGTGTGTGTGTCTGTTTGTGTGTGTGTGTGTCTGTGTGGTGTGTGTGTGTGTGTCTGTGTGTGTCTGTATGTGTGTGTGTGTGTGTCTGTTTGTGTGTCTGTGTATCTGTGTGTGTGTGTCTGTGTATCTGTGTGTGTGTGTGTGTCTGTGTGTGTGTGTGTATGTGTGTGTGTGTGTGTGTGTCAGTCTGTGTGTGTCACTCTGTGTTTGTCAGTCTGTGTGTGTGTGTGTGTGTGTGTGTGTGTGTGTGTGTGTGTGTGTGTGTGTGTGTGTGTGTGTGTGTGTGTGTATGTCTGAAGTGGCACAGGACTCTGTGACAGCACGTAATCTTCTTTACCAGCTGCCATCTGTTTTGGCAGACTCAGTTGCTTTTTT
>CAAKHB010004254.1:0-19150 GCA_901007665.1 Aeoliscus strigatus
TGTAAATCGATCCACTTCCAACCCTATTTATTCCGAGCAGGATGATGGATGCTTCATCAGTCCCACAGAGTAGAACCATACGTTCGTTAGAAACAGCTGGGAAAAGACGACTGGTTCATATTTTCATTCAATAAATTAAAAATGGCTTCCAAACTGTCTTTCATTGGAAGTAAGGGCTCGAGCTGATTTCTGGTTCATTCATTCACAAACCGGTCTGACTGACTTCTTGTCTGTGGCAATAATCCACATTACAACTGTGAATATGAGCGATTACTACTCGTTTGTACACACAGTTATACAGTTACAAGTTATTAGACGTGCATGTTCGATGAAGGCTGAGACTGAGAGGTTTAACTAGTTTTGTAGCTGTTGTAGTTTTTTTTATCAGATATAAAGAAAACGTGCGAATAAAAAACAAATGGTATCAGTAGGAACTGACCTTATGTTTGAAAAAACGGCCTCCTTTGGCAGCGCTGTTTGTCTGGAAGGTGTGAGGCGGTCCGACGTGTCAGCCTGCCGGGACAGAAACTTCACTTTCCTCCGTTGTGACTCACTGTTTCAGAGAGAAGCTCACAGCGAGTTTTGTCTTCCTCGTCCATCTGCCGACCGCCTTCGGCTGATGTTTCCTGGCTTCTGATTGGTTCATTTTACACCATGCTCTCTTGATGCGTTCACTAACTGTGGGAAATACGACGACCACGAAAGCAAGTGCAGATCAAGCATTGTCATCACGGGGAAATATTAGTTCGATAGTTTAAAGTCGATTGAAAATAAATGCTATAGATTTGATTAAACACTGGTTTCTGAGTTATTTCAGCTTGAATGGATTTCCAAAAAATCGACTGAATAAGCTGAAAACCTAAATTTACAAGAGAACGTGAATCCCTCGTTGGTTTCTCCACACAGCTCACACACGCCACTGTCGGGAGAAAAGAGGACAATTACCCACCACTGAAGATGATTGGTTGACAAGGTTCTTTATCTACACGGCAGCCAATCGGCACATCACTCGATCACACACACAACCAACAGACGAACAGTCTAGAGTTAATAAAATGTTGTACAAAATTGTTCATGGTTTTGTGCTCGTCCTTGACCTGGGCCAAGGAATTTATTAAACTGTCTCAGAACTGATGTTACTCGTTACATATACACGCAAGTAAACTTTAGAATATTTTAGTGAAAGTGATGCAAATGTGTCAGATTGAAATGTGATATAGAACTGAAATATCTGGGCACTTGCTCAATCAGAGACAACCTCTGGACTTTTATATGTGAGATTATTGAACCATATTTGCTGGAACATGATGCAAGATCCATCTCAGACAGATGGGGTAATCCAGTTTCGATAGATTGCTTAATAAACATTTTTAAATAAGATTTTATACTGACAAAACACTTTTAATACACAGATTCTTCCAGCACCATCTGGAGGACTGCAGGAGAAATTGTGTGCTGCAATAGCGTATTTTTAGCACTAAAAAAAATAGTGCTGAACAAACAGGAAGCATTACTGGAGCAAAGCAATGTTTTTATTAAGTGTACAAACAAGTGCAAAAATAGTGATTCATAGGAGCTACACAGAGTAGGACGTATCCTTCAAAAGCTACCGTCACAGAGGAAACAAATCAAACAATTACATGAAGTGCTGTTCAAAGAGGATAAAAGGACTGATGGTGCAGTCTTGCACAGTAGAAAAAGTTGGACTGAGGATTCACAGCATTTCATAAGTGCAAGCTGCTGAAACAAATGCCAAGTAAATCAGTCTCCCTTTCAAACGATGCACAGTGCAAAGAATTACCAGGAAGGGCTCCTACATTCTAACACATCAAACAGGAAACTTTGGCCCATAACCTGTTGGAACGATCCCTTTTAGGGCTGCTCACACTTGTAGGGAAATGACAGCTAATGCTCACACTTAGCCACAGGACCTATGGATTCTGGCAGAGGCAGAGCTACTCGAAGCTCAAGTCAGAGACGTGTAAAGACGGTATGTGTGAGGTGCATGCAGTCAAAGTACATATCATTCACCGACGAATACTGAGGAACATGGAAATGTAGAGAAGATGATATCTAAGTTGCAGGTAAACAGAGCTGTGGGGAGGATGATGCTATACTACCTCAGTCTAAAGCTGGAGCTAAAGACACCTCACCAAACGAATGCAACTCCGGCACTGATGTGCAAGATCATGAACAAGGTTAACGACATCAAGGCTAACTGGATTGAAGGCATTTTTGGGTCGTGGTGCAAATCAATAGTAAAAAAGGCACACAGCTCATGGATTTACCCCTAAACACTGCACAAACCCTCCATCTTCATTCACCAGTCATCCCTTACAATATGGCGCACTTTGGCTTCTTCTTCTTCTCTGGTTCTTTTTTGGTCGTCTCTGGCTCTTTGCCGCCGTAGAAGCTGGAGAAGCAGGCCGGGGCGCAGATGGGCTCTCTGAGGCTGAGGAGCCACCTTCCTTCGCCGTAGTAGGTCAGCGTGCCAAGCTCCATCTCCTCAACCAGCTCCCCCTGCTGGCCTCCCTGCTGCAGGGCCAGGATTCCCAGCAGATCCAGGCCTGTTTGAACCGGCTCGACCCCCTCAGCGCAGCCCAGAGTGACATGGGCGCGGCTTCCCAGAGGCAGCGAGGCAGCTGCAGGGACAACAGCCTCGGCCTCCTTCTCCGCATCTGCCGGCCACAGCAGAAGCTGCTCTGTTGTGAGGGACACGCGGGCGCCAACAGTGCGGGGAGTAACAAAGAGAGCACTCAGGGACAGCTCAAATGTCGAACCGTAGAAATCTTTAACCGCCTAGAGAGGGGAGAGAAATGACACACTGCCGGGACAATTCAAAATCTTCATGCTCTGACATGTTTTTACAGTTGGTTTCTTACTTGTTTCTGCACATATTCTTTGGCTCCCTCGGCTTTTCCGTAGTTACAGAATTTGGTAGTGCAATGAAGGGCTCCTTTGGCTTGAAAGTACTGCTCCAGATCCACGTCCTTGTCAGCTTTCCCTGTGACTGTAAATACAAGAAAACATCTTGACAACTTTGCACATAAACCAGTGGAGATCTCGAAGCTGAAGACGCCTAAAATATACCCACATTCAGCAGAGTGTTTCTTGAAGGCCTCCAGAGTATCCAGCGTCTTCAGGAAGTCCATGGCTGTGCAGCGAACCTTCTCCTGGACAGACGAGAGAAGAAACCAGCCAAAGAAAAGAGGAAAAGACATTTCCTCCAGTTGCCCGTGCATGGTTTTCATCTGGGCCTCCTCCAGTCCACGTCGGGTCTTCTTGCTCAGCTGTGCTACATCTCTGCTCCACTCTGTGCGAGGCTCCAAGAAGATGACGACAAGATGGTGCTCGTTGGCTACCTCCCCCATGCGGGCGAGCCGATCTTGGGTGTGGTTGGTGTCATCCACCACTATCAGCGCGGTGGCGGAGGAGGCGGTGCAGCAGGCGACCACGGCCTCGTCCAGAGCCTTGTACCCATCCGCACACGACTCTGGACTCTCTGGTTTGATGCCGTAGTCATCAGCTGAGATGACAGCGCACTGGTCTTTGTAGGCATCGGCGATGGCGCGGGCCAAGAAGCTTTTACCGCTTCCTGGAAGACCTCTGAGGACAACAAGGGTGCGAGAGGTTCGTAGGGCGTCTCTGGTCTGCTCTTGTTCCAGGAGGGCAAAGGACAGTGAGCCGGTTTCGGGGACCGTTTCCTTTTCAGGCTCAGATTTTGCACCTTCAGCGACTGGCTCAGCTGCTGCCACAGTGTCCGAATCTGCTGCTTTTTCAGCTTCCTTCTCATCCTCCACAACTTTCACATTTCCACTTTCAACCGCCTTCTCCTCCTTTAAAGTAACAGCTTCCGTTGGCTTCTCGGAGGAACCATCTGCGTTCACTGTATCTTCTTTTGCAGCGTCACCGGTTTCTCGCGCTGCCTCTTGGGCAGCTGCTTCTGCCCCGGTGTCCATTGTCGGCTTTGATTCGGCCTCGGCCTCCACCTCTTCTGACACTTCCTCCTCTCGGTCGAGCGGCTGTTTGTCGACCAGCTGCGGCGGCTCGACTGGTTCATGTAACATTTGCGCTGGTGGCTCAGCTTCTGGAACTGATTTTGGCAGCTCGTCTGGCGCTGGGACAGCGGCGATTTCTGCCAGAGGCGTTTGCACAAGCAAAGGTTCTGGGATGTTCTCTGGCACAGGCGGAATTTTTTCTGGTTCTGTGTCTAAAGCTCCAACTGGGTCAGAGTTGTTTTCAGATGAGTCATCTGCTCTGGTCACCACACCGGGTTCTTCAATCTCCATTTCTGCCTTATCTTCTGACACCGTCTCGCTTTCTGTCACGATCAACTCGTCCGTTTCCTGCGACTTCATCTCTTCAGTACTGTGGCCGTTCACTGCAGGCTGGTCGTGGTCTTCCTCAGCAGCTGGGGGGTTCTCAGGCTCTGTGAATTCCTCTGGCGTTGTCAATTTAGACACAACCTCTTTTTCCATGACAGCCTCCTCTTGCTGTGGAGTCTCTGACACATCAGAAACCTCACCGCTCCTTTCCGTATCCATGTCTGGCTGGACTTTTAACGTACCGTTTAATGTACCTTCAGAAAAATAAATCAAAAGAGATGGGCTTTGAAAAAGTCATTTTTAATGTCAGATTAAGACAAAACCAAAGTATTTTGAGGGATAACGTCAGGGCTTTGGGAAAAGTCAACATTTGCTTTACTATTTAAGATCATGTATGATTTACAGACCAAACTTAGAAATATGTCTATATATGTAATATCACCAAACAAAGGGTGTCACCATTCTGACATGCATATTAAAACAGACAAGACACTTGAAATGGATCAGCTCTTCTGGTTTAGTCAATTTTTAAGCATATTCCACCAAAAGTCCAACGTTTGGAAACATATCAAAGTGTGAAGAGATAGGTCATTAAACAGTGATATATTACGAGAATCAGACATTTTTTCAAACACTGGGTATGTGTAATATCCTTATTTCACTGTTTAAACAGCAGTCAGATGCCACGGTCACGAGTGTCGGAGGTACTGATAAAACCTGTGGGACAATCTAACCATGCCAGCAAACAGACAAAGGGCAGTTAGGGAAAATGGGGCATCAGTGTGATGACCTCATGGTGCAGCGCCCCCCAGCGGCCGTGCAGCAGCCTGGGTGTCTAAATTACTGCTCGATTTCACAGATGTGTGTGAAATGAGACAGAAGGGGAAGCTGCGCCACCGAAAGTAAAAACAAAGACATGCAAAGTCATGTGGAACCATTTAAAAAAAAACAAAAAAACTTTGAACACACCCGTTTGACAGCATTTCTTCAAGTTCGAGCTTGAATGTTTCGCTCTCAATCGCCCAGCTGCAGTCAGGGGTGAGTGACGCAGTGAAGAAGTTACAATACAGTTCCGAAAACACTGGTATTAGCAGTGATGGAGGGGGACGCATTCGAGAAAGTTTCAACGTTTTAACTCACGACACAAAGCGGCCAGGCGGGGAGTGGCGTCCAGCCAACGTTAGCATGCCACACACACACACACACACACACACACACACACACACACACACACACACACACACCAAACAATTTAGCCTGGCAGAAATTTGGCACCACCACCACCACCACCCTCCAGCGCCACGTTCGACGCGTTCCCCGCGTGTAAAAGTCACCGCGCGTGCACCGCTACACAAACGGAAGAGCCGCGCGAACAATGGGGCGCCGGTCTTTGTCCCGAGCGCCAACTTACCGGTCGCTGCAGTGAAGCTGCCGTGTGGTGCCGCTGACCACGCGCGTTTCTCTCCGGGACGGGTACAATGACAAGGCTATCCTGCGCGCGGACACGCTCGCGCCAGTCTTTAAGGGGGGGGGGGGGGGGAAAAAAAAAAAAAAAAAAGTACATTTCCGGGCGCGCGCAAGTGGGCGGGGCCCTGGACACGCCCTTTGTAGGAAGAATAAAATCAACGTGAAGAATTTATCTGGAAAAAAAAAGTACTTCTCTGATAAAACAAATTCATAAACCAGAGTTGCATTTGAATAAACTTCTTGTAATGGAAAATAATCTGCTAGTCTGCATTGTCAACTGTGTCGTTATATCCAAAATATTGGCTCACATCTCACCAAGCTGATGAGATTCAGATAGTTATAGTTATACTATGTAGCACCTGTCTTCAAGAATGACATCGTGTTTGATGTCAGGCTGTCACATTTGTTAATGTTGGGCTATAAAGTTGTGGGTGTGTGGGAAATACACATAGAAAAGTGAGGATTGTTATATTTGCATTTACTGCAGACAATGTGAACAAATATATTTCACAACTTTATTTCACCAATTCATTCAAACTCAAAGGAAATCACAGATGCTGATCAAAGTGAAATTATTGTTTGTCCGTTCATTTGTCAGCTCTTTGAGTGGGTGAACGGTAAGGTGACGAGATTGTAATTTCCTCTTTATTTTTCCTTGTCTTTTTCTGTGTTGGAGGCATCTTCATTGTGACAGGCGTAGCTTTGCTTCATCAAGAGCCTGCAAAGAATAATGAATGTCAGCAAATTGTGTATTCCAATGGAACTCAGATGGGTTGAAACAAAGGACATCAGAGAGGGAACCTTTTGAATGGCTTCAATCAGAAGGTCATTCTCCTGCAGCTTGGCGTGGATCAAAGCTTTCTCAAAGTGGGAGACACACGTCGCCAAGTTTCCTAGTTTCACTGTCATGAAACAACAGAGAATTGTCTGAAGCAGACTGTTAGCCATCAACAGCTACATCACAAAGACGTCGTCTTATCTGACCAAATTTCAAGTGTTAACAAAAAAAGAAGATACAGACTTACATTCTGATTGGGCCAGTAAAACATTTGCATTTATCTGCCATTTCACGTCGTCTATGTCATCTGCAGCCACCAGTGAACGGGTTCCGTAGTCTCTGGCTTCTTCATGGCGATCGAGCTCCAGGTAACAGCGCCCAATCTCATGGAACAACCAGGTCTTCTCCAAGCCATCTCGGACCAAGGGGATATTCATTTCCCAGCTTAAATTTAGTGAGAAAAAAAAAATAAAACATCCAATTATTCCAAGAAGACATGCACCAATGCCAGATAAGATAAAGAAGTGACCCCACAAGGTTAACGGACAGGGGGCTCTGCATTAATACTATTATTATTATTGTCTTACTAACTAACTGAGTAAACAAATGAATTGAATGAATGAAAACAACAGTCCTACCTGTCCTACTTAAGTTTTTGCTACCAGTTTGCGTTCTCTGCACTCCAATTTAAAAGTGGTTAATTTCACAACTCATTATTTTTATAATTATATAATAATTTTATAATTATTTATAGTTTTATTTATTATTATAATATTATTTATTATTTGTAATCTTATAATTATAGTATAATTTTATAATTATACTCACGACTCAATGGCCTGTGTGAATTCTCCGACTCGGGCAAAGACACGGCCAATGTTGTTCAGAGCCCGACACGTGGCTTCAGAAAGCTTGCTGTAGATTAGAATGATAAGTCACCATTCAAACAATGTGGTCACCATACACAAACCCCCTCCTCTTCTGACCCTTACCACTGCTCAGCCAGCTCCAAGTCCTTCTGATGATGGACAATTGCTTTGTCCATTTCTCCCAGGTCGAACAAAGCGTTTCCAATGCAGCTGTGCAAGCTTCCCAACACCTCTCTCTTATTAGGCATGTCTTTCTCTGACCATCCTTTCACCATCTTCATGACATGTTCAGCCTTCCTTAGACTGCCTTTAGCGTTTCCAGATGTCAGTGCTAAAAAAAAGAAAAAAGAAAGAAAGAAATGCAAACGCAAAGCCCAGCGCTGCATTCAAGCAGGACGGTTTCTTACCTGCGTCAATATCCTCCAGGCTCTTTATCAAAAACTGTTCACAAAGGGAATGATACCGATTCCCTCTTCTGTGTTTAAGGTGCCTATCATAGACAGGTTTCTCATGAGTCCAGAACTGAGAACAGGTGTGAAGACGAGTGAGGCAGCTCTGGATTAAATCCTGCAGTTGTCCCCCACTCTTGGTCTCACATTTAATCACGCCTGCAAATGATTTGTGTGTCGGTTCTGGGGAGTCTTTCAAACATTCAAAATAATAATAAAAAAATGTTTACAAGAAACATATGGACAAGGGAGGACCAATCTGAAGAGAAACACTTATTATGGTGGAAAATGACAAGTAAGGAAGCACACTAAAAGACACTGGGCCAAGTTATGTAACGTTGTACCTTCCGATTTCACCACGTTTTCCAGATATTTCTTGTCACTGTAAAACACTCCCAGCATTTGTTTGGCTGTCTTCTTAGTCTGGGTCTGCTGTTTCTTCACTGGCGTCAGTTGCTGGGAGAAATCATCGGAAGAGCTCAATTTTATCACCAAAATTAATGATAATAACATCTGTCACAAGTAAGGGCAGGGTTATATTTCACAAAGGCATTTCACTGTAAAATCGAGAATACATCTTTACTTTTAAGAAATACGTTCTCTTCCTGGAAACGATGAAAAAGGTAGTACTGGAACCGCTAGGAGGATTAATGGGTGCAGATATCCTGAGAGCAGCTCAGCCTCACCTCATCTGTTTGGGGGAGTGCTCTGGCAGCATTAGCCTCCGGGTCTCCAGAGGATGGGCCTGCAGGGTGACGGAGAGGAAGACATTCTTTGAACTGTACGTGTGAGGAGGAAACATATGCTGCATATTTAAAGAGGTTAAAAAAAAATCACCGCGAACAGAGATTTCGATGGCCTCCTGTACTTTCTGGATACCCAGTCTGAAGTCCTGGATTTGGGGGCACAGCCTTTGTCCTTTGTGGTAATACAGCAATGCAAATTCCAAGTCACCCATGTAGTATAAAGCCTCAGCCTTCTGGTACAAACCCTGAAAATGCAGTATACTCCAGTTTTCTTTCATCTGACCAGGTGTCTTTGGTGCAACAACATATTGTCATATTGCCTTGTCATGGACCATTTTCTTCAATTTCCACCACAGACTTTCAATTGGATTGAGATCTGGACTATTAACATGCCATGACATTGACCTTATGTGTCGTTCTTCCGACTGATGGGATAAGAAAAGTGTCCAAAATGTCAACATAAACTTGTGCATCTATTGAAGTTGTAATGACTGCCATCTCAGATGCAGATTCATCTCTGAATGACTTTCGTCCAGTCATCCACAGTCTACGATTGCTTTTCCTTCACCCATTGTAACCTTGTTTCTTTCCGTTTGGGTGTTAATGATGGCTTTGGTTTAGCTTTTCTGTATGTGAATCCCATTTCCTTTAGGCTGTTTCTCAGAGTTGGGTCACAGACGTTGGCTCCAGTTTCCGCCCATTTGTTCCTCATTTGTTTTGCATTTTCTGTTTTCAAGACATTTTAAAGTTTTCTGTCTTGATGCATTGATGTGTTCCTTAGTCTACCAGTATGCTTGTCTTTTACCACCTTCCCATGTTATCTGTACTTGGTCCAGATTTTAGACACAGCTGACTGCGAACAACCAACATTATTTGCAACATTCCCTGATGATTCACTTTCTTTAAGAGGATTGATAATCCTCTCCTGTCTGAGCCAGACACACGTCAGTCCACTTGGTATAACAGCTTTCCAAGGTGTGAGCTCTCCTTTTTAACTGCAGACTAATGAGCAGATTTAATCTGATGCAGGTGTTAGTTTTGGAAATGGAAATTTACAGGGTGATTGCATAATTCTTTCCTCTCAGAATTGACTAATTCCAAAAATGTTTCCCTTTGCTTGATCTAAAAAAGCAATTGATACGAACACATTTTTTTCTGGATTTCTTTTAGTGTCAGAAAGTTGCCATTTTAAATGACTTTAGTTTACATAACCCCCCTACAAAATTAAGCAATTGAATGAGACTGCTGATTCGCTAGGTTTTTCCAGGGGTTGTCCATATTCACCTGGGGGAAGGACTCGTCTTCTTTCAGTGCAGCCTCTGCATCCTTTAGGGCATTTTTAGGCAGCCCCATCCTCAGGTAACATCTGGATCGACCCACATAGCAGTTCTTGTCGTCCGGCTTCATAGCCAGAGCCTGAACGAAGAGCAACATACCCCAGAGCTTTCACGTAGCGTGGATATACAACAATACACTTGGGATTTGATTTGCGTCCCAACTTTGACTTTACGGTAAATACGTGGAAATGAATAATGCCACGACAGTAAACAACATGTAAATTTACACCTACTACAAAACACCGATGATAAACCAAACGGCTGCATGTCATCTCCACCATCGGGGAACGAGTCGACTGACCTCCGTGTAGCTGTCCGCGGCCTTGCTGTACTTCCCTTTGAGGAACAGCCAGTTCCCATCGGCCATTAAAGTGGAGAACACGCCCTTTGGCTTCTGGTCTTCTTGGTCTGTGTCGGAGTCCGACATTTTTACTGCTTTAGGTTCTCAGGTAGACACCTTTCTGCTCTCGTACCCTAATCTGGTTCTACTAATTGGTATCCTAGCAACCACACAACAATTCTACAGCGGGGAAACAGCGCCATCTTCTGCCAAAAACTATAACTGAGTCCTGTTTCCAGTAGCACAAAAACTCAGCTTTCATGTTTCCATTTAATTTGAATCTACTAAATCAAGGGCACAAGCACAGTTTGAAGGAAACCCAAAGTAGGCCAACTTTATTGATATGGCTGGTAAAGACAGGAGGGTTTCACCATAAGGGCCAAAACAAAGTGGGCACAGCTGAGGATGCCTCTTTTCTTCATGTAACACATCAGCACACATCAGGAAGTAAAACGAACAGCATGGATTCCATCATCAAACGGTGCCTAGTGGAGTTGAGAAATGCAGAGAGCAATACGACCTTCACGGGTCAAAAAACAGCTTTCAATAATTTGGCAGATGTTTCTGCTCCACTGTGTGACTCCATAGTTTGGACCAAGCAAAACATTTACCTTCCTGAATGTGTCAATAAGATGCTATGACTGACGAGTCCTCCTCTTCCTCACATTTCTATCAGACACCAAACTTTACAATAAATATACATATGAAAATAAGAAAGAGAAAAGAAAAAAAAATCGTCACAAATCAACACTTTACATTCCAGTCAAATGTGCAATGCAGCAATCTGTGAATGGCAACAACAAACATAAAACAAGTGACAACGAGTGGGAAGGTGTGGCTCTGCTGGCCACGAGGCCGGCACACGCCCCAGACGTTGTGTAGTCAGAAAATTGCTCAGGTGCTCCACCAGCTTATGACAAGGAAGTTGCTTGTGATGGGAATTTGTAGCAGCCAACTGTCCCTATGACAGATTGTTCCAGAAAAAAAAAAAAGGGTCCGGAGAGGTGGTGCGTGCTCTGTTGCTAACCTTCATGCAGAGGAGAAGTGCTTCAGTAGTAAGATGAGACTAGCCAGCTTCTTCCATCTGAAGTCACTTCCTGTGTGGATCCATAAAAGCTGCAAAATCTTTCCAATCTCATAAAAAATAATCGACAGTTAGACCAGTTTTGCTCGGTTCTGAGAGGAGGAAACCAAGGAACACCAGTTCCTATCACCTCAGTCGGGACCAACCTGTCCATACAGGCATTTCATCTTTTGCTGCGTCATGTGGTCAATGGGTTGCATTCATTCAGCCAATGGCATAGACAAGAACCTGACTCACGATCAGTCAGTTGTTACATACAGATGGTGGGTGTGGGGGGAGGGAGGGGTTGATATTGTTGCAAAGTCCTCAAGTGTTCAAGCGGATGGATCCCGCAGTTACCCGAACTGGAAGAAGAAATTTCCTGGTCCAGATGCTGAAGAAGCAAACACAACCGACATGTTTAGTCTGTTGTCACTGGAGCTGATTTCATCACATCATTGAGCAAAGATTGATATATTACCTTCAAAACTAAAACCTCCGGGGCCTCCAAAGAACGCTTTGAAAATGTTGTTGGCATCAAAGTCTGGTGGGGATGAAAACATAAACAATGAAACTTTCCAGGAACTTGACATGGCGAAGGTCGGGTCGTTGGGTTCCCAATGTCACTCCTTACCTCCCATGTTCATGCCATCGTCCTCTAGATCCTGACCGCTGTCGTAGCGGGACTTCTTCTTGGGGTCTGACAGTACACTGAAGGCCTCGCCCACCTCCTTGAACTTCTTCTCCTCCTCCTTCTGCACCTCTGGACTAGCTCCTGAGTGGCGATCTGAAAAATGAACAGCACAGAGTGTCTGAGTAGGTCTCGGCTCTGTGGCGACTGCGTAACGTGCAAAATGAACAATTGGTTTCCAGCCAGGAACCTGGATGATGCAGGAGAGCCCGTTTGCGATACGCTTTCTTGATCTCTTCTTCTGTGGCGTTCTTATCCACACCGAGCACTTTGTAGTAATCTTTTCTCTTGCTTTTCTTCAACTCCAGCTGGGCATTTTTTAGGAGGTGTTTGTGTTCTGAAAGATGAAACAAATCAGTCATATCTTTGTACCGTGTGAAAATGAGTTTGTGTGAAGGAAGCAGGACACTGACTCCCACCTTTTGTCTTCTCTGTCTGATAGACCTTCTCATAGTCTCGGACAGCCTCTTCGTACTGCTCAGTATCCATGTAGCTGCACAGATTGAGTGAACAGAGTTACTGTTTCTTAACTCAGACAAGGAAACTAAATTCAATTCAGTCAAGATAAACATCCTCCACGTACCACTGCGCTCTCCGTAAATAGGCTTTGATATAGGTCTCATCCAGTTTAATGGCCTTCGTGCAGTCTTCAATGGCCTGTTCTAGTTTCCTCAGCTGGAAAGACAAAGTGCACCCAAGCAAGGAAGAGACAGACAGGGAGTTTAGTAGCATGCAAAAATGAGACATGACTACTGCAGCTCCACTGGTACAATCCTGTTATATATGAAACAGAATGTCAGAAGGTGCTTGTCGCTTACCTTCGATCCAACAGTGGCCCTGTTACAGTACAGCTTGGCGTTTGTCTTGATGTTGTTGGGGTCTATCGTTAGTGCCTCGGAGTACAGCTCGTAGGCTGCCTCAAAGTTCCCCTCCTTGAAGGCCTTGTTGCCCTCCTCCTTTTTGGCTTTTAGAGCCTTCGCATTCTGGAACAACAAAAAGACACTCTGTAATCAATTGGCAGTAAACAAACTTGACTTTTCTTTGACAGATTAGTTGTAACAGTCGTGTTTTTGAGTGGCGTTTTAGAGTTATTCACTCCAGTGACTTGAATGACGTTATTAAAAATACTGACTCTGCATGCAAGCCGAGCTTTGTCGTGGTCAGGAGCCATACGCAGGGCCTGGACAAAGAACTGGACGGCCTTGTCAATGCAGTCCTCATAATACAGACACAGACCACGCACGTACAGTGCATCGGCGTTAGTGGAGTCCATCCGCAGAATGTCACTGAATGGAGAGAGCAAAGGCATCCGAATGGATACATAAAAACAGAAAACCCCACACATGAGGAACGTAAAACACACTTGCGTGAGATATGCAAAAGCAAATGAGAAATATGGAGTCTCACCTGGCGACAGACTGAGCTTCAGGGTAGCGTCCCAGCAGAGCTAAGCACTCTGCCTTCAGAATCTTGAACCTATGACAGGCTGTAGCAGACTCCAGTGCTCTGTCCATGCAGTAGACAACCTAGAGACAACCACGGTATTAGCTCAGCATCTGTTGATTGGAAAGTCTTTGTAAAAGAATCAGAGAAGCTTACCATTCTAAATTCTCTCTTCTCAAAACCAATCTCCGCCATTTTCTCATATTCAAGGATGGATTCAGCATTCTTAACCTGACGATGTCATTGGGAGTTAGCAACATAAAACACAAGCTTTTGATATGCCACTATGCGAAGTATCAGCATCTGTCCTTCACGGTATCACACTGTTACACTCTTATATTTCACAAGACAAACTCACCTCCTGTTGGGCTTGGCTGTTTTCAGGTTCCATCTCCAGAACTCTCTGGAAACAGCGACTAGCAGCCATAGCATTGCCAAGGGATAAGTGGCACTTGCCCTCTCGCAAATGGCCCTGTGAGGGAGAGACATGCAGTTCACACACTCAACCTTTTATTCCGACCCTCCATTTGTGTGTGTCAAACAGATGAGCCCAAACTCCCTTCTAAGAATTCTGATTCACCTGATGTTACCTCCTGTAAAATCATAGTGTGAGTAATCCGAATATGTTGGCAGGAGCTGTACTACCGCAAGTATATCAAGTAGCCTCTATCACAACAATGTGTTCATAAGAGATCTACAGCTTGTTTCCACCCAACATACCTTCATAAAAGTGCTATCTAGCCGCACTGCTTGCTGGGAATCCTCCAGAGCCTCTCTATATCTACACAACATCATAAGTGTGGCTGCTCGGTTTCCATAGTAACTTGCATTCTTTGGACACATGTCTGTATTGAAAAAAATAAAACAGAAATTATATAAAAACCTTTTTCCTTACATCCTCTGCCATACCAATACCAAATTTATATTTAGAAATAATTACCTATGGCCTTGGTGTAGTAATTGAAGGCTTCTGCATAATCTTTCTTGATGTAAAAAGCATTGCCTTGCTCTTTGAAGCCCTCTGCCTCCCTGTGTCAGAATGTGAAGAAAGACACATGAGTGTGTACATGTAATGGACCATTGGCTTGGTTTGTATGACGGATTTAAGTAAAAAAAAAATCAAGGTTAAAGCTATTGTCAACTGTGATCCTTGTGATCAAGTCAAGCTGAGACTCTATTCAGGATTTATGAATGACAGGTTGGCCAGCGTCTGCTAAACATA
The DNA here is from genome assembly GCA_901007665.1 of Aeoliscus strigatus. Lineage (NCBI taxonomy): Eukaryota > Metazoa > Chordata > Actinopteri > Syngnathiformes > Centriscidae > Aeoliscus > Aeoliscus strigatus. The sequence continues at coordinate 14,731 of CAAKHB010004254.1, forward strand.
GAAAGAGACCAGCAGGGCTAACGTGTCTCTAGCGATCAAACACGTAGCTATTTCTTGGAGCAGAAAGGGAAAGCCGAGCCAGGAACACATGACACCATGCTGTGGGCAACTGCCATTACTTTTTTTGGAAAGCCTGTCACATTTGAAGTTACAGCACGACCACTAACTGTATGCCTGGTGCGCTTCTTAGCTAGCTAACTTAATAGAAATAAGTCGTTTCATAAAACAACAACCTGCTCCGGTTAAAACTAGAACAGTCATCGGAACTAGAGAGGTAACAACTGTTGAGTTATCGTACACAACAGCTAGCCAGTCGAGGGCAAGTACGCTAAACGCTATACGGGGCCAAATTTAGCTAACAGCACCAGTTAGCTTTCATTCAAACAATTAACATGACAACGCCCTTTGGTTTGAAGCATACTCAGATACTTCGTTTTCAGAGTATTTCCGCCACTGACAGCGAAGCCTTCATTTCTCAAACCTTTCCAATTCTTCGTCACTGAGCAGTTCCATGTCAGGGTCCATGTTCACGGCATCGCAGTGCTCCGTCGCCATTTTGCCGTGAATGAAGATGGGCGGGGCTACATGCTGCAGTCGCAACGTACGCTGTAAACAGGAAGTAGTCGGTGTTGGAAGGTAAGCACTTAGCTAGCATGAAAGAAAACAGCCAAATTATATCTAACCTCTCACCGCTGGTCGCCATTATTACTGAGCGTATTTTAAAATAACAACATAAAATCATCGAGGTTCTTTTTGCAAACATGTATTGTGTATATATGTTGTCTGGCTACTCCAAAGCTAATGCCAAGCTATTTTAATGTTAGCAAACATCTCATGTTCTAAAAGCGTGATTCACGTCATTAACTTGTCATCGAAATCAATGACTGAATATAATATTGCGATTCAAAACGTTTGTGAAGAAGCCCTTAAAGAATGTCGTTAGTAATTGCACTGCTGTTGTTGTCTGTAATGCAACTTACGTTCACGTTTTCATTGTATTCAATCAGATATAAAGATGTATCAGCAACATAAATGCACTCTAGTAGAACAATCACAATATTCAATTCTGGAACGACATATTTTACAAATGATCAACAACGGTAGCTGACTAACAATGCTTTTACTATTTCCAACATTAAATGAAAATGTAGTATACAAGTAATGCAATGTCAATACATTATTTGTCCTTTTCAGCGTTGACGCTGGCTGTTAATTATTTATGAAAAATAAATACATTTATTATTGTTAATCTGACGCAACCACCTGGTCATTCTTTTATGACTAGTTGTACACGGTCCACTTTAAAAAAATAAAACAAAATCTGACACATTTGATAATATTAGCTACATGGTTTTCTCACTGTGAATTTTATCTTCTTCCATTAGCGAATTTGACGTGAGCGTGGCAGATCGTCATGGGTAAAAGCTGTAAAGTGGTGGTTTGTGGCCAGGCATCCGTTGGCAAAACAGCTGTCTTGGAACAGCTACTGTACGCCAACCATGTTGCAGGTAACTCACATTATAAAGTCAGTCTTCAGACAAATACCACAAGTATCAAAAGAGAACATACTGTATTTAAAATGTCTTGGAACTCAGATATTAAATGCATTAATTATAACATTATAGATAAAAACATACATAGATAGATACTTGATTTGATCTCACATGAGAAATTCACATTTCCAACGGCAATGACAGATCAAACAGATTACCACAGGAATAATTGTTATGTTATGTTGTTATAGTTGTTGTTTTATGGGAGGTGGGAAATCATGCTATTTTAATTAACAGCTCAACCGATTTCAGCACATAATGACATTTCAGAAATATATTTTTTTGTTTTGTTGGTTAATATTGTTGTATTCAAAATTGCTAGTTACATGGTTTTAACTACACAGAACTTTCCAGAGTGTCTGACCATGTGCGCCTGTTGTTATTTACCTGCTGATAGGTTCCGAGTCTATGGAAACCCTGGAGGACATCTACATCGGTTCGATAGAAACAGACCGTGGCACACGAGAGCAGGTGCGCTTCTATGACACCCGTGGTCTCAGGGATGGGATGGAGTTTCCACGACATTACTACAGTTTCGCAGACGGCTTTGTACTTGTCTACAGCATTGACAGTAAAGAGTCCTTCAAGAGAATGGAAGCCCTCAAGAAGGACATTGACCGTCACAGAGACAAGAAAGAGGTGAACACTGACCACGGAATTTACTGCAATAAACTTAACCGAGTGTTCTCATCTTTCTCTACCTGGGGTAGTAAATCACTAACCTGATGCTCCTGATCTACAGGTGACCATTGTTGTTCTGGGGAACAAGCTGGACAAGCAGGACGAGAGGAGAGTTGACTCGAACATGGCACAGAACTGGGCTAAGAATGAGAAGGTGCGTCTGTGGGAGTTGTCGGTGGTGGACCGACGCACGCTCATTGAGCCCTTCGTCTACCTGGCCAGCAAAATGACCCAACCACAGAGCAAATCCACTTTCCCTCTCAGCCGTAATAAGAATAAGGGCAGCGGTTCTACAGACAGCTGAATGATGAGACGCCATCGGACTTTGTGTAGGAGGAGGAGGAGGGGCAAGAAAAGGGAACTTAAGTTTTGATTTAAGAAGAGAACAAATTCGTAATCAAAGCAGAAGATTTCGTTTTCAGATTTGCTTTTGCTATTGGTGTAGCGTTAAAGAAATTAATCACCTCTCATTTCTTCTTATCTTCCTCCATCATCCTCTTCTTTTTCTTTTTTTTCTTCTATTTTTTTTAAACTGTGCTGTGAACTTCAGCTTCAGGAGAATTTCAAGCAAGTTACAGAAAGTGTAAAGCATCACTAGAGTTTCTTGTCAACGCACTACTTACTTTGGGCAAGAAGAAGACACCTTCAGGGAAAGAAGAGTTGCATGTCACATGACTCAGACTTGAAGCTGTGCTTTTGTAATATAACAGTTGAATCATGCAGCTTTCAAACGTTTGTGCACAGACTAAATCAGAAATGTCAGCCGTTTCAGACGTTAACTATGGTTTCACACAAATGCTGAATTCTCCATGTTGTCAGAGGTTTGATGATTCTCCTGACTCATATTTGTACAATAAACACTTTGTGACTTTTGTTACACTGAATGCTCCGTGCTGAGATTCACTGATGTTGAATTATTGACATTCCTCACCAGAAGCGGCCTCTGAGGGAGGCTTTACCTGCTATGAGAAAGAAGATGCTCAGACGAAAGGCACGTTCTGCAGGCTCAGCTTCAACTTAATTTGCCACAATAAAAATCGCAGAATCCAATATATGTTGTAAAATGTGTAATATTGTCATATCTTTAACTATTGATGGAAATAAAACTCACACTGAAACGTACAGCTTTCTTTCGTGCAATGGGAGCCATGTTTGTCTCAATGTGTCCGTCAGTGTCTTCAAAATGTAAAAACTGCTTTTCCATCTCTGCATTAACTGTAGCAACAACATTTAAAGTAGTTCAAGTGAACGTACTGATAAATAGATATACAAATAAATAGAGCACAGATGTACAATCAATTTGGCACATTTCATTACATAGAAAGCTCTAAACGTATTTTGTAGTGATCTGTACTAATGACTAATAATGAGCTGCACATACACATAATTTTATTGATTACTTCTGTGTGGCGTTGCATGTCTATACTGCCCTCCAGTGGTCATAGTGGGAAACCACTTTAACTTCAGATACTGACTATAAACACATCAGAGTCGTCTTAAGAATGAAGTTTTAGGACACATAATGCATGTTTTTTTTTTTAAATAGTTCTGTCACATTTTGTGTTATGTATTTTAAGTAATTGGTGTGTTGTCTATCCATATTTTGACCAAACATTCAAATTACCAGCATAGTGTCTGTCACAAACGTACTCACTAGAGAACCAGTATGTCTGACAAGGTCAAAGGAAATGATGTGCCGGTGTGCACATGTTGACTGGAGCGGTTAATGCAAGATAAGAAGAAAACCTCAGGTGGAACATTTATAAAATGATTTTACACTCACCTTAGTTCCCCCAGGGGGTGTTATCAGCTACCGTCAGATTCCAGTCATGTTCCTCCTAATGACTTGAACTGAGGTGGTGGAACCTCACTTACCTGACAACTCACATGAACACCTCTAGGTTCAAACAGGAGTCTGACAAGCTGGCAATATTTAGGACCCACAGGGATACCACACACAAAATGAGAAAAACCAAACTGGATTAATCAGACCTGTGAGACCTGTGTGTGTGACTTACTATCTTTCTTGCTCTTGTTTCCCTCTGCTAGGATGTTCATGTTTAGAATTTCAAACAAGTTATAAAAAGTACATGTCATTTTGAGCAAGAGGACGCATTCAGGGAAGAACGGGTCACATGGAAACTGCATGTCTATGACAGTTGGCCCTTGTTTTGTTCCCAATTCTT
>CAAKHB010004254.1:27826-42925 GCA_901007665.1 Aeoliscus strigatus
CACCGTCTCTATTCAAACAGTGGAACCTGGGTCAATATAAACAAACCTATCGACTGTCAGCTCGGCCGATAAGTCAGTAGAGTTCCATTACACACCTTGCCTTCACGCTCCTGCCCTCTCAAGGGACTCACACAATTCACCCAGAGCACCGTGTGCTACTCTCACTGAATATCTCCATTTCATTTGGTCCTCTTCCTCTCCGCGCGCACACACACACACACACACACAAACACCCACAACCCTCTTCAATGCAACTCTGCTCCATTGATTTTCCCTTTTACGTCCCAGAGTAAATTCATCATTGGAGATAAGGGTCTTCCTCTCTCATTCCCGCCTCAGAAAATGAATCTATATAGGAGCAAGATTAGACAATCCCCTCGCTGTAATGAGAGTGACCCCAGCAGGATCCAAACTCCTCTGTGGGCGGTGAGGTGGGGGCAGGTATGATCCTGAGCTTATAGGAAAGACAGGGCCACCTGAGGAGACTCTTACGGGGTGATACTGATCGATGGATTAAAGAGGCACCTTACATATGAAGACACGGAGGCTGATGGATCGGCTCATGCGGTACTTCATTCAGCAGCGGGAGCACTTCCGACAACCCTGTTAGCACACCCTGAGCCCAAGTCGACGCCTTCGAGTTAGCCCTGGAAAATCCTCAATTCCAAAACATTCAAAGATTCACTAACCCATAGGATGAGGGGGCGATCATCAGTGACTCTAATGAAAGCCCGAGATGGACAGAGCTTCACAAAAAATGTGATTCATTTATGAGAGATTCAAATCTGTCTCAGAATAGGACATTCTGTCAAAATCAGCCTGGTACATTGTAACGTGTAACAACGATTTATTCATCAGGCAATAGATGTTCCCATTTATTTAAGCTTTATGTCTAATATCATGATTCCTATCAAATTACTGACAAATGAAGATTATATATATATATTAATAGATATATATATCTATTAAGATATATATATATATAGAGAGAGAGTTTTTTAAAGTCAATGCAATATATATGATTATTTAGATACTCAAATGAAATAATGTGTTTTAAGATGCAGACATTTTACTGACATTTTACTGATATTTAATGATTGTGATTTTTTTAATGTTTAATATAAATATTGTTATGTCCTAATTGTAATAAAAGCTAGATACTAATTTGAAGAGAACCATGGTAAAATAAGTTTCCAATAAGTTCTCCTGGCGTCTGCCTCCATAAAAATGATCTCTTGTCTGATGTTCAGTCGACCAACGTGCGCTCAGCCTGTCTGACGGCCCACATTGCCAATCACCAAAATTGGCAGACTGTCAGACCAAAGGCCAGCAGAGACTACGGCTCCAACGGCAGATATTTGGGTCAGTGTTTGCAAGCGGTTCTTAACTTTAAACGAAACAAACACACGTTTTAACAGTTGAATTAGACGTACCGTGCTACGAGTGGGTAAACAGTACAGCAGATGTGCCGCAGGGAACAGTCAAAGACATATGAATGCTGGACCCACGAGCACCAGTGTTTCAGCACGTAAACAACTTGGAGAAAGACACCTTGCCTGACTGTAAATCATCATTACTGCGGCGACAGAGAGAGTCTCTGCCAAGACGACTTCAAACAGCCAGAGTCAATCAAAGCGGAGAGAGATGGATGCTTGTCACTATTGATGTGGGTGCTCCGTCTCTGGGTGCCGCCTCACGCTCCTTCATTTGCTCACTCGCTGTCGGCACGCTCCCTCCCTTTGTCGGTCTGGGAGATGGTATATAAACATTGATTGCTCCTTTTGTATGATTAAAAATGGCTCTGCTTGATGGATGAATGTGCGAACGTGCAGCATGGCAAACGTGGTTGAGGAAAATGATTGTACAACCCTATCTGGACATGTATTTGTATTCAAATGATTAATATGGATCCGAGGGACAGTGTCATAGGTGTTTACCACAGAACATGATAGAGTATGACGGGGTAGTTGTCCAGCTTTTATTATGATGGTCTGACTACAATCATCAGCTGAACAAGTGAACTGCAGTAACAATCCTGTCAATAAGTTGCCTTCTACATGTCAGACACTCAAAACACAGTAAACACAGACAGTTGTTGACACAAGTACAACCTCTGCTGCTTGTATGTTGCAACCATTTCCTGCTGGATGTCGCTGGTGTGGTCCCTTGATTATTGTTGAATTATTGTAATTCAGACACAAAAAAGTGGGCTATCGTATTTTACAATAAATTTACTGTTTTCCATTTGCCCAACTTATATTCTGAAAGTAGTTCCTCCCACACAGCATATGAATAAACCTACACATAAATCATCAACGTCTATTGTGTTGGAGATGAGCGGGGAGCCCTGGTGTGTCGAAGTGAAGTGTGTTGACTCCGACTGGTTAGTGGAACGGCCGGCTGGTCCGTTATAACGACTATTTAACAACAGGAGCATTTGACTCCCAGCAGCCTTCACTTTCATATTTCATAGGGCTCATCTGGGGGCACTGCTTCATTACAGGTTGGAACTGCGGTGCACCACCACTAGTTTGCACTGCTGCATTTCAATTTCACAACAGGCCAATCCCACAATTGGTCTTATTAAAAGAGTGAGTCCTCCTCCTCACGAAACTCCACTGGAACTGTAAAATGATTCACAGCATAAAAACTGTGACTTATCTTCCTCCTCTCTCCACTGACCCTCTCTTCCACGCTCTGATTCTCTCTCTCTCTCTCTCTCTTCTGCATTCATTTAATCATATCGTTCATTTTCCACTCATCATCGTGCTCTTTCAGGGCTCTGCTTTGCAACAGTGGAACATTAAAATGAGATTTGATGAGAGTGTTATCGGGCTCCAAGGCTTTTGTCCACTTTCTCCTTTCTGAAGGACACTCTTAGAGCTCAAGGCATAAAAAAAAAGGAAAATCCATGCGCGCATGAGCATTTCTTCAAGCAAGTACAAACTGCCTCCTTCCTTTTCCTCCGTATCTCCTCTCTGTGATATTCCATCTTGCATCCAGGCATATTTTGAAATTCTGGTCAGATAGCGATCTTCTCTGGGGCAGCAGAAGTGAGAAGGATGTTGAAGTAGGAAAGTGGAGGAGAAAACTGCTCCTCTGCATCCGCTTGGATGTTTTAAACGAACAGAGTGGACGGCGAGAAGCCAACATGTGAAGGAAATGTCAGCATTCACACTAGACAGAGATTTTTTTTTTTTACCTCACCACGCATGTTAACGACACGTGTGTCAAAGAACTCGAGGGGCTGGTAATTTTTCACCTTTTATTTGACAGACAGTGAAATGAACTCACTCTTGCTGCCTTTCAGTTTAACCAGCCTGATTCATGCTGCGCTCAGTCTGGGTCTCAAACAAACCCAAACAGATAACAGAGAGCAGGCAGGAGGGGAGCAGAGGCAAGCTGTAAAAATTAAAAGGCAAAGTGGATGAAAATGACCCAAGAGACTTCAGTCGATCTCTGTGAACACAGTATTCCCACAACTTCTTCTGTTCGCAGACATCCAGCAGCTTGCAAACCCTGGATCCATCACTGGGTGCAGGCACAGAAGGGCGGGTCACAGCAGTCTGGAATTACCGTGGTGACAGGAGGGACAGAGTATGAAGGATAAGGTCTACAGAGGATTGATTCTCACACAGATGGACGGAGATAAGGGGTGCCACAATAGAGGCAGATGGAAGCTGTCTATGATGCAAGAATGGCGGAGAGGATTGGTTGAGGGGCTTTGAAAAGATGAAACTTGATTGAAAAGGGGACTTGGAGGACGGAGGGAACCATGATGATGAACAGACGGAAAAGGGCAGTGACGGTTTGTTACAAAACACACATGTCCTTCACCGTCTGTCGTCGATCTACCGGTCCGTCTATGATCCTACCCTCACCTATGGCCATGAACTTTGGATCATGACCGAAAGAACAAGATGGTGGGGCGTTCCCATAGAGATAGGGTGAGGAGCTCTGTCACCCGGGAGGAGCTCGGAGTAGAGCCGCTGCTCCTCCACATCGGGAGGAGCCCGCTGAGGTGGCTCCAGCATCTGTATCGGATGCCCCGGACTCGAGGCATGTCCCATTGGGAAGAGACCCCGGGGAAGACCCAGGAAACACTGGAGTGACTAGGTCCCTCGGCTGGCATGGGTTCCTCCTGGAAGAGCTGGAGGGGGTGTCTGGGGAGAGGGAAGTCTGGGCGTCCCTTCTAAGGCTGCTGCCCCTGTGACCCAGCCCCGGATAAAGCGGAAGGAGATGAATGGATGGACATGTGCTTCAACTCGGTTTTACGTACTTGTTCCTTCCACTACGCTCGTATCCATGACGGCAGGGAGCGCCGCCTCAGGTGAAACCGTCTTGCTCCTGCTCCGTTCCCGGTCTCTGTCTCGCTCCCTTCCTGTGGTTGAGGCGTCCCCCGCTCGTCGCTGCCTGTTCTTCTGGGCCTCGATGGCTTTGAGCTTCCGTGCGTGCTTGTGGCCCTTATAGTGGGCTTCTGCTTGGTTCTGCAGGAAAATAAAAGACAAGCCAGTGAGGTGGGCAAAGCAGAAACAGATTGTTCCCATTATCAGCTGGAGTCCACGTGCAATAAATGTTAAACGTGCGCCTCAATACTCGCTCTCTCGCAGATATTCACAAGCTGCAAGGATGAGAGTCTGTTTCCACCTGATAACAGCTCTGGCACATAGGGAGGCCAGAGGTATAATTGGATGTGTAATATGCAACAAGAGAGAGGATCCCATCTCCACAACTACCCTATTAATGTGCACTGTGAGAGTCAGCTTCTGCAAATCCCGGACACATGTGGCGGCACATACTAATGTCACACGCATTATCGTGAGCACACAAGCACAAACACACCACGACTGCGATGCAATAAACCTAAAAATGCCTTTCAACGGGGGATTTGCCTGAAACATTTTCATCACTCTCATGACCTTCTTCAATGCGAGAACAAAGCCCCCATTGTCGGAACAACAGAGGAATCAATACAGCGATCACTCATTAAAAGCTAAGACAACCTGCAGTGGAGCCGCTCGCATCCGATCTGGCCTGATAAGACGGGGGGTTGTTTTATAGAAACAGTGTATATTTCATTAGTGTGTCATCAGCTGACACTAAGAACTGTTTTCATTAGCCCTATAACACAAAAGTGTTGACAAACTGATGAGAATTATCCTATGGATAAATGTGTTCTATAGCTCATGGTTTTATTATATGTAAACTTACCACTTTAGACCACATTGGTTTGTTACAGTTTATCGTCATGTTGTTGTAAACAGTGATTTTATTCAAATGTGAATGGTTGTGTACTGGCTGAAGTTTTAGAACCCAAATTATAAACTTGCAAGTTACATACATAAATTAAGTTGCAAGCTATTGTTTGCCCTCCTCGGTGGATGGAGGGGGCAGGGGGTTGCAATCTTCAATTTGATCACTGGATGTCACCAGATCCTACACTGCCCCTGAGAGAATTAGTATATACATATAAAGTCTAATATAGTGTGTACAATGTACAGTAAATGATTTTTACCCTATGTTGTAGGGTGCTGCCAGTCTTTAAAGACATCAATACCTCTTTTTCTTCTTTATTAATCAAATCCAAAGATTACTGGCTAATGGAGGCTTTGAAGCACTCGGAAGAGAAAAATATATATGTTATGGGTAATGCGAAAAAAAGAAAACTGCCTGTCTTTTCGGCTAATGTGCAAAGCTACTACATCTAGCTAGCTAACGTTATCAACGTTATCAAACCCAAGGTAGCTAGCTAAAATACCTAGCTACCTAACAATCCGTTAGCTAGCGCTGACCCTTACCCTAACCCTAACCGTAACCCAAACAATCCAGAAGGTTGTTTGCAAACTATCTGTTTATTCGGGTAAAGCTACGACATTTTGCTACATTTTACTCCATTAGTTAATCTGTTAGCTAGTGGGTAACCCTAACCCTAACCCAACCTAGAAGGTAGAAAATTACAGGCACTCACACATTTAAAACACCAGTCTCCAACAGATTTGGTGTTAATCACAAACACTTCACATTAACGAGTCTAATGATGTGATATAGTGGAGGCCCATAAATGATGTGGCCGTCAAAAGCATCTGTAAAAACTGCTCACACGTGTCAGTATCTCGTGCTAATCTGCCGTGAAAAGGCTTCAAAGATTAGTGTGATGTGACAAATTCAGCCGGCGTCGACTCCAGCAGCAGTCTCTCTGTGCAATTGAGTCTCAGCGGAGGCAATGGACAAGGTGTGAAATGAACTTTGGTTTTCACATCACCACCCCGACCTGCTCTTCTCTCGGAATGTCTGCTGTCCATTAACACCCAAATTAACCATTGGCCTGTGCTGAATGTATCCTCCAATACCAACGATCCACCGACACTGCAACGACTCCTACCTCGTCGAAAAGGACCTAAAAATAAATGGGTCATCGGTGTTTAATTTAACAATCACCGAGCTGCCTCCTTTGAAGGTGGAGTTTGATGAGTAGAAGGGTGCTGCACGTTTTCCGCTGATGTCACCAACAATACGGGATTAATGTGCCGGGAATATTTTTCTGCACTGTGCTATAAATAAATGCAGCCAATTATGTTCTATTCTGTTCGGATAATATAAAATCTGAAGAAATTGAGAGGAACGGACAAGTGAAAAAAACAGGTTGAGTAATCCATTCCATTGTGTGATGTAGTAATCCGATCATTTCTATGCAAACATGAAATCTATGAGGTTTATTACTCCTCCAATAAATCCCCTTTGCTGTCTTTTACCTGGAAATGTAATGGAAGGAAATAGTGTCACACAGATCTTAGCTCAAGGAAGCATCTCTCTCAAGACAAGAGCCCAGGTGAGAATTTGTCTTTGAACATTGGCTATGTGAGCTTGACCTTCCATTCCAAGTACCAGTTGTAACCAAACCCAGAAGTGATGTCACAACTATATTGACACATCCTGGAGAACATATTTGTGAAAGCAATCGTTTTACCTTCAGTTCCCCTTTCAGGTTAATGTGTGTTTTACTGAGGAGGAGGGGAAGCTTATTTCCTCTTTGAGCATTATGCATGAAGATAACTTGGTATAAAATCTGAGCAAACGCCGACGAGCACAGCGGTGTTTGCGCTATCAGAGAGACAGATAAAGCTACAGTCAGACCTGACACTCTGAGGCGGTGTGCAGAGTCAGGGAATGGGAATTTGCTCACATATATTAAGTGCATTAAGAGTTTGCGTTCAACATCTCCTCTGCCTTCGACTTTTTTTTTTTGAAGATGCAGTGCAAAAACCTTTGTGCCCTTGACCTGAGATGTTTGACGGCTTTGGAAATGAAGTTATCTATTTGTCTCTGTGAATATGCATGAAATGTGATGAAATGTGTTTGTCTGTGTGTCAGTGTGTGTGTGTGTATGAGAGAGAGAGAGAGAGAGAGAGAGAGAGAGAGAGAGAGGTGGAAAAGATTGGAGAAATGAAACGAGGAGCTGCAAATACAGCTTCCCGCTGGGGCTGCTGATTGTTTCTGCTCTTTGCTGATAAATGGCAGCTCTCCCTGCCTGTCTAATCCCTCACACCAGAACAACACACACACACTGAGAGGAAAACTTTTATATATACACACACACACACAACTTGAAATGACAATAAATGGCCAACTTTTGATTTAAAGGAATGGGCGGTGCCAGGATTCTTTTTTATTTTTTCGTCTCCTGCAGATATGAAGAGGCTGCACCAGTACGCACTGTGATAATGTCATTTTTCATGAGTTCAGAGACACTTTATTGGGACGTTCCAACAGATGGCGCCGTTAAGACCTACAGGACTCTTGCGTGCCTTCACTAAGCATTTTGTCCAACTCATATTACTTATTGCAAGAAAACAATTCCCTTCTAGCTGCTCCTTTGGATTTTCATTTCTACAGAAGGTCCGCAGACATAAAAGAACACTAACATGCATCTCTAAACATTTGTGACACGGTTACATGGTACCTACAAACATTTACCTGAGCTCATAAATTGACACATGCACAGCTAAGGGATGAGGTGAAATGAATATTTGCTTTTTTCCTCTACAGTTTTCCTTCAGGGTTTTTTGTTAAATTACAGAGGCTACAACAAAATTGCTTCTTACCGTTGAGTTAAAGCGCAGGTGGCAAATGTTGCAGGATATGATCTGTTTCTTCTTCAGGGGCTGTGGGACACCAAACGTGTGGTTGATCACCGCCTTCTGTACAGGGTCCATCTGAGAAAAGGAAAACACGTAAAGAACAACGTGAAAATGTATTTTCTGTGCAGCAGAAGGGACGAGGTTTCTCCCAGTTTCAGGCTCACATACTTTCAGCACAGTCGAGCTGTGTAACATTCAATCCCTGACAATTTAATAATAGAATTACGATAAGGCTTATTTTCTGAGTCAATAATTTTGCAAAAGAGTCAAGAAATCTTTAGAATTGAGGGACAATGATTTCTTGTTATCGGCAAACACTAGAAGGAACGGTTTATGGAAGGATTCAGGTCAAAAGACATAAAGATGTTGATGTTGTAGTCATTCTGTCAGTAAATGCATAAATATAGGCCTGTAGTGAAATTAAAAAATACTGCAAAAGACACAATGTATGCTGACAAATTGTGAGCTGAAAGAATCAAGTGCTGCTGTGAGAAGTGGCACAAAAATGCTTCTATTGGTTGAGGCCACATAAAAAAGGTCAAACTGCCTCAACGCACGTCGAAATGTGTTCCTGTTCGAGGACTACTACGCTCGGAAAATTGAGCTTAATATCCTTACAATATGATGAAATAAGAAATCTCAATGTACAATGCTGATTTGAGGAGCTGGTGTCTATATTCGCCCAGATACCGGGAATTACGACGCGTTCAGGATCTGCTCGGTGCCAATGATCGTCTCCTAATTTACGGAGCGGTCTTCATGCGACGCTGCACACAGGCTGTTTGCTCAGAGCACACCGGTGTCCCGTTACTGCCAACCTCCATTCAGGGTGTTTGTAATGCAGTTAGAGTTGATTGTAATCTCACAAACGCTGACCATCTATCATATTAGGAGGCAGTGCATACCGCAGGGGAGTGTTTCAGGAGACGGCCTAATAGGCAGCAGACTTAACTGTCTATGAAAAGATTGCGGACGGTCTCACAACAGTGGACTATAAACAGACGAGTGAAAGCTGAGGCTTCATTAGGAGGTTGACAGCTGACAGCGGATTTTGCTGCAGCGCCCTTCAGCATAGTGTCTCACTGAGCAGTCATCTTGGACCTCTCCCCAGGATGGCATGAAGCAGGGAGGCAGGCCTGGGAATACTTTTTGACCCGTAGCAGGTCCGTCTTTGGACACAACAGGGAAAGAAGGGGGCGCTGTGTTCTACCCATCGAGTGAGCCAACAAACTTCAAACAAATGCTAAATGAGATCACATAAACATCTACTATGATTCTTTTAATTAAATACAGCCATTGTTTTGTCCAGTCTTTTATACAGTCTACGATCTCATTGCACTCTGGTATACGTGGCCAGATGTTATCTTTGCTGCTGGGCACATCTGCTCCAGGAAGTGTAACCTTTTATTCATACAGTTTGTTCTTCACCGCCATTCTGTCGAGTGGCGTTCGAGTGCTGTAGTTTCGTGTTGTAGTTTAGTCTGGTTTGAGATGCATCTTGGGTTCACAGGGGAGAAGAACCCCTACGCTGCAGCTCCGGCTCCAAAGAGGTGTTGTTGAGAGCGAAACTGACTCGATGGCCACGTGCTTACTAAATCAACTTGTTTAGTTTGTGCCTCCATCCATACTCCTCCACCATGCCTGAATCAGCTAGGTGAGAAGTCATATAAACACATCCGACACTGAACCCTCCATGCTGGGGCTACCTCTCTTCTTTGGGGCACTCTTTGCCATTGTTGCTTTGTGTCGGCGTCTCCAACATGACTCAGTCTACCTCTGGGAGCAACTGACTTCTCCCTTCACAAGCTGAGGCCTGACCGTTGAAACCTTGCCCTCCCACTCCCGCTGCCCTCTGTGCACCTTCGCCGAGCGGCCGGCACACAGCTATTTGTTTTAGGAAGTGAAGAATGTGCCCATTGTCCGTCCGCAGCCATCCTGAACTGACTCCTATAAATGCGTCTTTTGTCTGAGCTCTCCATCCTCCCCCACCATCCTGCTGCAGACAGACCTTATCCTGTGCTGGTCGGCCCAGTCTGTGATGAGGTTTCAGGGTGGACTGAGAGAGAGAGAGAGACACACACACAGACCGAGAGATGAGGGGTCAGCGAGGTGGGGGTGGGAAGAAGGCACGTCAGGGGAACCAGAGGATATTTAGTTCTGAAGACAGGTGCATTCATCTTTCCCCCTGCACATCTCCGGGACAACGTGCGCGTTATCAGAGCTGAGAAAACCTGGGGCTCCCTTCTGAATGGACTTTGTGATTAATGCCACAGCTGCACTGCCACTCTGTGTGTTGTGGTGGCTAATCATCTCCTCCAGGGGCCGAAGCGACACTGTTTTGTCGTTTTCCTTAGCTATCATAATTTCTGGTTGTGGCAGAATCCACATGCAGCTGCGAGTTGTATTCTGACAAACAATGGCCGGCTGAATGTCACTGCAACTCCATAAATACGATTTCTGCTGTACGAGCATGCTGCATTCACGACTGATCGACAGCTCTCGTCTACAATGGCTCTGTCTAATGTGGCCGCTTTTAATACAGAAGCATACTGGACAAAAATAAACTCGCACTTTATCTTTTCCAGTCAGCCAACGTAAAGACTTGAATGGAGCTCTGAGGCACAGACAAACTGAGCGGTTTCTTCCGTTTAATCTGCACGACACAGACAAAAGACTGTACTGAGACTTGTCCTCGTGCCATGAGGGCGTTGGAGTGTTTAAACATTTTTCTTGCATTTACGGTTTTAATGTTTTCCTGACTGTGCATACGGCGACACAAAGCAGTGGGCGGTGAACAAACGAGCAGCACTTTACATGTATAAGGTTGGACACCTCTTGCAAACACATTATACAGTCCGTGCTTATGTCTCGTCCACCCCCTCAAACATGTCCTCCGTGGTAAATGCCAGTCTAGCCAGAAGTCTGTGCATGCCTTTCTTCTTCCTTCACTCTCTTTCTCTTGCTTTCCTCTTTTGTTGATCCGTCTGAAAAGGTGTAAAATGCAGGTTCTGGATGACTGTTCATTTACAGACCGCAGTGAGTGAGTGATGTTACACACACACACACACACACACACAGTCCTGTCTCCATCACTCTGGGGAGACTTACCGCAAACCTCACTCTAAAATTGTTATATTTATTTCATGGGACCTGCATTTTGCTCCCATAATGACAGTATAGCATATACACAGATTTGTCTCCACAATGTGTGAATATAGACGCGCGCACACACACACACACACACACACACACACAGTCAAAGTAAAAACAGGATTAAAGGAGCCAGAGGTGCCTACACGCATATGCACGAACCGAACGACAACGGGTATAGTTCTCCTGAGTCGAGGATCAAAGACACACGCTTTAATTCCAGGTACAAAAGGCAGGTGAACGTCAGAGCTCAGCTGCTCAAAAACGGCACATGGTGCACTGAATAAAGAGAGTTCATGTGTATGAATAATGAAACCGAGGTAAACAAACGCTCACTGAGAGGTTAAACACCCTTTGACTGAAGGTTAGTGGAGGTTCAGGCCTTTGCACAGAACGGTAGCTCAGGTGACTAACTGTAGCTGGACTGGAGGCACAGATGGTAAATGACTGGACGGCTGACGCTAAGGACATGGCTTTTCTTCAGACATGTCACGTGGACGTGAAATGTACGCAATATGTGGATCAGAAAGCTCCTACGCTTGAAGCGTGGAGCACAAAACCAGGTGAAAATGAGAGTCTGTGATTGCAGCGACTGCACAAAGACCCATGTTCGCTGCTGCACTCACCGTGTTGAAGTTAGGGAAAAGGCTGAGCGGGGAGGATCCATTAAGTCTGAAGGGCAGGAGGTGTTTGAGGTCGAGCTGAGGCTGCAGTGGCCGTCCAGGGACCGGGAGCGAAGCGAGAAGGGGGCTGCCCTGGGCTGACGTACCTGGACATCACAGAAGAGATGGATGTTAGAAGGTAGGAAGCAAATGTTAACATTTCTGCCGCGGTGTTCCTGCAAGAGAAGGCCACTGGAGGCTTTCATAGGTCAGCTGCATTCACAGGACGTTGATTCATGGACGCCAGAGGAAACGTTTCACCTCCAGCTGATGTCCAAAACACAGATGTGTATCTGGGTGCAGAGGCGTACATATATTGGGGGTGCGGGGTTGGGCAGTTTGGTGACTGAATGACCCCGGCAATCCCTGAGGGTATGTACCCCCCCTCCCTGTTGTTTATGTACATAGGCACACAAACACATCATTTAATTACTGATTTATAGGCTGGGGAAAGGTGGGTGCATGAGAGGAAGATGGGAGATATCGGATTTCAAATGGACCAGGGATGAAGAGATTTCTAATTTTCCGCCTGGCTACGTTTCAGTGGACGGGCGCGCTCTGCGGTGTGCAGGCACTTATCCCAGCTCCAGGATCAATCATTGATGTCAGCTGCGGGTCACCAGGGCCAGCCAAAAGTATGCCTATTGCCTATCATGCGAGTCCTTGTCCAACACACCTTGCGAGGGGGGTCGCATTGCTGTGTGATAGCGCGCAGAAAAAAAAGCAATCACTGGCTGTACAAGCTTTGTAGAAATAGAAAAGAAAAAAAAAAAAGCTTCAAGGTGGTGATAGTGATGGGAAGATCAAGCGTGGTGTCAGTCGGTCCAAAAATGAGGCAGCTGCCCCCTAAGGGAGCTGTGAAGGTAGTGCAGGTCTGCGCACCATCTTTTACCAGTGTTCTCTTTCTACCATTGGATGAAACCATATCAACCTCATATTAAAACGTACGACTACAAAACACTCTGACTTGAAATGATGAAACAAAATCATCAAAAATCTACACGGGCTGAGTGAAATATAGAAATGGTCACAGTTCATCTGCAGAGGCATCCCAGTCTAGAAATATGAAAAACTGTGAAACATGATGAGTCGCAGTTATTCTGTAAAATTCATCCAATTCTAACAGCATTTCTCTCACCACTGGGTTTCTTCTGTACCACCTTTGTGAAGACGTGAACAGCTGAAGTCTTTCAGTGCTTTGGTCCGTGCTTTTCTGCAGCTTGGCAGAGTTGGCAGCCATGACACAGGGTGTTTGCGTTTAGTGTGTGTGTGTGTGTTTGGGAGGGGGGGGGGCCCTGGAACATATGCTCCTCAGTCTCTCACTAACGTCCGTCTGACACCCACAGATATTCAGCTCCGGGGTGGACGCAGCCTGCAGACACGTGAGCAGACGGCATCAGAAAATCGCTGGAGTCCAAGGTCCATGTCAAACAGATCTTTCCTGATCTGCTTTCTCGGTCCGGACCGAATCTCAACAACGAGCTTCGGGGAAATTTGGCTTTCAATCAAAAGACACAAACACTGGTGAGAACATAACCTCCTTGGCGGAGGCAACGAGGAGAGGCCGAGTCCTCTCTCGGCAGGGCTTGGAGGGATGACAATTATGAGCTGATAATGCTTCCCCACCTCTGTGACTCCCGAGGCAGCTTATTAAATCAGGAGCTGGCTGTTTGCCTCTTTGGATGATAACGCTGCCACGGAGGCGCTGGCAGAATCCTATGACATCCAGCGCAGGAGTGTGTGTTCAGCTCATATGCATCTGAGCCCTTAGATACACACAAACACTTATGAATGTCACTTTCTACACACCTCTGAGAGCAAATATAGCCAAGAGCGAGGTGAAGTTGGGATAAATTTGCACTTGGCACATACTGTGTGTGATTCTTTGCTGTACGTATGTGTGTATGTGTGTGTGTGTGTGTGTGCGTGTATGTAAAGAAGGGGGCCGGCTTGAATCAGCCTGCAGCCCCCGATAACCTCTTTCTATCACGCCGCGTCATTTCCCGCTCGTCTAATGTCGTGTGTGCGCACATATGCACGTGCCTGCACGCATATGTGCTCATGTGCAAATATCTGTCAGGAGCCACGTCTGCGTCAAGGCTCCGATTTATTTACACTTGACTTGCGGTTCTTGGGTCCAGACAACCACTGGCAGTTGAGACAAGGCCTGAAACCAAATGTCCGGTCTCCTTCGCTCTCTCTCCCTCTCTCAGATGACTAACGGATCTGACTGTCTCTGCCAGTCTTTCCCCAGGCAGGCCTCCTCTTCCTCCTCTGACCATCACAACATCACATTCCTCCATCTCATGACTCACTGGGCTTTGTTACACAACAGCATCCGTCACATCGCATCTACTCAGATGTGTATGTGGTGGATCCAAGCTGTACGATTATTTTCCCGATATTTTTCCTCTTGCTCATTACTGAAGTAATCGATTTGCACAAGCCCTCCCTCCTAATTCCTCTTCTGCTTTTACAGAACCAGCAGCCCATTAGAATTTCCACTGTAATTCTCATCGTTCCAGCGCTTTCTTCAGTCTCTGACAACAGCCTCGTCTCACATCCAAATAACTACGACATGCCCACATGCAGGACACACCCTTGCAAACTGCATCTGACTGACAACGGCAGGGGAAAGAGGAGCGACTCAGGGAGAAAAGATAAGTGTCTTCTCTTTCTTCTCCACAGTTTAATTATGTGGAGGAGACGCTGGCTCAGCAGGGTTTTGTAGACGGTGGAGTGGTTCTCCACCTGCTTCATGTTCACAGCAAATCCAATGGTCAGTTTCAAGTAAATTTGGTGTTTGGAATAATGTCTCTTGCTTAATTTTCTATAACTGGTTTTAATAGTAGTGAAATGAAATACCGTTTAACAGACTGAACTCTCTTCACCGTGGTTTTGCAGTCCTCAGAAAATGAAAACACAAGGCACTTGAAATGTACCCTGAGGGACCCCTGCGGTGTTGACAAGGGATCTTTTAAAAAAGACAAACAGCTGCTTTGAAATGTAAAATAAAATAATTGCATGAGTCACATTAAGGCAGAACATAAAACATGATAAAATAGAAGCAGTATAACAAGAGGTGTATGTTTTTTTGTGCTTTTTCTTCAATTGATGGATATCTGCTGACATGTGGACCCCCGCTGTCA
>CAAKHB010004254.1:42945-58461 GCA_901007665.1 Aeoliscus strigatus
CCCCCGCCGTCAGACCCCCCCCCATCTAGGCATGAATATGTGTGCGTTGGAATACGTCGATCAGTAACAAGTGCGAGCATGATTACTCTGCACCGTGTGAGTCTTGTTATTTGTCAAGTGCAAATAACAACCTTTCTTTTGTGTGATGCATTGTGCACTCCGCACGTGTCAGTCATGGGCTGACAGTCGACATGCACAACTGGAGTTGTTGCTCATTGTGCGCCTGCCTCACTGACTACCCCCCCCACTCAGCTGCCCTGCAAACCTCCCGGCTGCCGCTGTCCTGGACACGGACGGGACTGGATATGACAGCATGGACAAATCCTTCAGTTCACCTCATGGTGTAACAGAGGCTCCCGGTCATTTTAAGACATTTAATGCTGCTGAATGTCTGAGTGCAATACAAAGAGAAAGAGAGACAGCGAGAGACGGAGAAAAATGAATCCTCTTAACAGCCAATTAAGTTCTGCTTGATCAGGGGGCGGCGTTAGGGCCACCATGGGAACCTTTAGAGTAGGGATGGAGAACATTAACCACAATCAGCTTTAATTAAAAACTTCCATACCTCTCCATCCCCAGTGATTCCTGTTCCCCACTCCCTCCTTGAAGTACAATGATAATCTGCCAGCCTGAGTTTTGGATGGGATGTGACTGGACTTGCAGTGTAGAGCAGCGGTTCTCAAACTGGGGTCTCTGAGTCATTGATTGGTGATTCATAAAACAATTGCCACTAATTTCAAAAGTGAGATGTGTCATGGAAAGGGTTAATTGTTATGGTACGTTATCCTCAGGAAAGGAAATGCTATGGAATATCCAGAATACTTAAAAATACCTCAGGACATGACCTGAGTGGGGTCGTTGGGCAAAAGAGTCTGAGTGTAGAGATGAGGGAGGAGATTCAATTAGCAAGTCTGGACGATGTTCAGTTACAACATAGAGGCAAAAAATGAAATGAAAATGTGTCTCTGCAGCTGCAACAGCATTTATGTGACTACAAACTTGGAAAGAGGCCACGGGAACCTCATTCGAGCTGCGCCTGCGTTTAAATATTCAAATCTATTGCTTTTTGGCAAGACTTTTCAAATCGAGCCAGACACATTTCCTTTTCGATGGAGAAAACCATCACGCATTTTAAAAATCCTCCATTGAACAATGTTTCCTCCCCTCCTCCTTGTCCTCTCTGCCTCTCATTTCCTCACCTCACCTTAAAGCCTTTTTATGTTGTTAGTTTGAATTTCCTCTCTTTTTTTTCTGGGTCACTCAGCATTTGCTGGCTGAACTGTGACTATGTGTTGTGTACTGAGGTGTGTAAATTGATGGGACGCACACGATTTATTCCAGTGTGAGTGGAGGCGGCAGATGAGGGAATATCTGAGCAGATCTGAGGCTGTCTGCTTGTCCACATGCATTTTTGTTCAATTCCTGCTGTGTTACCACGTTCATCAAGCCGACAGAGATGTAAGATATTTCCAGCAGAGATCTCTAACAAGGCCGTGAGGATTTTTCTCATGTGGATTACATTAAATCTCTGTTAGGTATATTTGCCGCCCTATTTTAAGGCTATTTGCTCTCATATGTAGTTCTGCCCTCGTTTTTTCCTCCTTCTCTTCCCTGGATTGTAGGAGGTGTCAAACTCCTCCATGCGTCCTGATTATATGCAAGGCTAAGCACAGTTTGACCTGCGCCTGAAAATAGAGCAGTGTGAGGATGACAAACGACTTGAGAACTTTTCTTTCACAGGCAGTGTGACAGATTGCACTGACTTCACTGAGTTTGTCAACTGTAAAGTGTCACCTGCACTCGGTCGGGCCTCAGCTGCGTTCTAACAACAAGTTTAGTCAAATCACTGGGGTGTGAGTTGTGCTTCGCAAAAAGAAATGGACAGAGGTACAGGGTGAGATAAGTCAGCGGCAAATTTAACCAGTTTTCAAACATCAAAAGAACATTTTTAGCGTCATCCTCTAAGTAGACGATGCCAGCTCAGTCACCCTGTGAACATGGGTCTGTGCTGGATAACCCACAGTTATTTAATATGAAATCCGACTTGTTTTCATCCTTCGTCCTGCGGTCCTCTGCATGCCCTTGCATGTTACAGTAGCTAATGTGCGACCCACTGGAAACAATAAAGGTCGATGCTTTGATGCAAACATAGAAAAAACTCATATGAGGGGGATGTGACGTAATCACACACAAAAAGCAACAGAATGTGAGAGCAAACATTTAACATGTGCTTATGTTTCATGCAAAACAACGAGTTATGGCTGGGGGAAGATGATGGTTTGGGTTAAAGCAGTGTTTGACATCACATCAGGGCATCGGGGTCAGGGGCTGGGCCGTGACAAACTATCACACAACATTTAAATTCAGTCAATTATCTGGTGCCACATGAGGGAGAGAGAGAGATGTGGTCGTTTGCTTGTGTTCAAAAACGTGCTATTTATAACAGCTGGAAGAAGAAGACAATGGGAGGAATGCCAAAACCAGATTTGAGCTTCATGGTTCGAGCTCTGTCTTATCAGTATGCGTATATCGTGCTTGAAATGAGCTTACTTCTTCCAACATTTGATTTTACGACTTAAAATAATCAAAAAATAAACGCTTAGTTCTTGTTGTTCTTGCAAAGTTCCAGTGATGATTATCTGTGTAACATTACAGGCTGTACGTTTGTACCTAAGGTACAGAGCTGCACGAAGCTGAGGTGAAATGAGTGGCAGCAGATGGTAACGGGACTGTGTAGAGATGCATCTTCTCCCGGGGAGCGTCTATAATGAGTTCTGTCAGGCAAACAGCGGGCGGAGCGTCGTCGACGAACCCAACCTGAGCTGAAGTAAGGACCATCTGTCAAACAGAGACAATAAGCCTGAAGCTATCCAGAAACAAATTGCTCCACTTCCACTCTGTAAAGCCCGAAGAGGGATCCATCTATGAGTGGACAGCAGAGGTGGCACCAAGTCCTGAAGTTACAAAGGAAGACGTGAGGAGGTCGAAGGCGAACCTCAGAACGATGAGAGTATTGTTGTTCCCTTTCAAACAGTCTGTTTGAGTTCATGTTTTTGGACCATGTGTGCACACATACTCGGCCAGCTGATTCTGCTTGGACCATCTTGCACCTCAGTAATACATCTTATGTATGATTTATGCAAATCGTCTGCATCGACACGTTACCTACAGGTGTGGGGCCGCGTCTTAAAGCTCCACAACTTTTCACTGAGTCAAAGATCTGTTAAAAAGTTTATAAAGTCCACCAAGTCATGACAAATCAGTGTATCCACCACCAACCAACTCCACAATACTGTGGTGGACCGTAGAAGAGTAGGAGGTATCACGCACAACTACGACATGTAATTTTGAGTTTAAAAACAACAAAAAACAATGCTAATTATCAAGAAGTAAAATTTCATTTTAACAAAAAACAAACAAACAAATAAATACTCAAAAACAAAACTTCTTATGTTAACATAAATTCAAACAAATGAACGAAAGTCCAATAAAAGTTACTACGGCAACAGCGCACACATCAAAGCAAGCAGTGACGTGACACCATTGAACATACAGGTATGTAGGGGGTGGAGATGCCGATTTTGGCGCTCCCACACAGATATCCAGAAAAACTGAAACACAGAGATTCGAGATTCCTTGCAGAGAGGTCGATCACAGAAGTAGAAAGACTCATGATGGCGTAGGGCGCCAGCGAAGGGTGCACGTCAGTTCAACGCAGAAATATCATTTCAGCTTAATGCAGAAATAATAACCAAAATGTAGGTCGGCCATGCCTTCACATCACTTCCACAGATTCAGGGGGGCTGACAGGAACTCAGATGAGGTTCATTTCCACAGCAAATTGAGTCATTTGTGGAAGTGGCATTAGGAGCAACATCGTTTTTAACATGAATGAATATCAGGCTGGTCAGCCGAGCGTCTCGCAGCCATCATGTCAACCGTGACAACTCATTACAAACCCATTAGATATGACTGGGCGAGTCGCATCCTTGACGATGTGGCAGGAAAAGGTAAGCGCAAAACAGAGGACGGCGTTCTAATTTTAACTCCTCAGCTGATGAGATGAGAGGACGTGAAAACACACATCAAGAGGCAGAAAGAAAAACTGTCTGAGACGAAGGAGGAAGGACATTTTTAGCTGTGACATATGAGGTGGATCCGTCCTCTCCTGAGTTCTCGTCCGACATCAGCACCGTTAAAACACTCTGAGGGGAATTTACATGTGATCATGTGTTCAATTACACACTGCCGATATTCTCTGACAGGTTTCCAGGAAACAACATGCTGTTTATCTACATAAACCAGTAAATTGCCAGAGCGATGTTAATAGCAGGGGTACCATTGCATACCAATCACTGAAATAATACACAAGTATTAATATATTGCTTTTGAAGGAAACTGTTTTTTTCCCACCGAATGACCTGGTCGTCATCTGCCACCGTCACACCTGAATTTATTTTCCCACAAATGTCTCATTTCATGCTAATTCCCTCCTCCTGGTCCCCGCAAAATTTCACTCTGTGGTGGGATGTGTCACATTGTGTAACGCTGACAGATTTGACAAATTGTTGGTTCAAAAAAAGGTAAATTCTAAATTCTATCAAGAAACTGTCGGAAAGCCACTTTTGAATGCAGAGGAGGTGAGATCACAGTGTCTCAACTCTCTGTCTTCAACAGCGGCGAGCAGACCCAAGCTGAGAAACACTTTATTTCATTGAAATTCACCTGTCAGGAACACATCTCAGGCCAATTAATGCAATTGGAAATGAACACTGGCTATAAAAAGACAACTCTTTCCTGATCTATTTGAGTCAGAGCCTTAAGGCCAAATCTATTTTTTTTACCTTTTTAACCGAATGGGAAGCAGCTCTTAAATCATCTGAGGAACAGACCTTCACTTACATGAGAATTAGTAGCAAAAAAAAAAAGCCCCCCAGCTGTGAAAGTTTGTACAGAGCTAATGCATAAATTATCTTTCTCAAGCGTAGAAAAAAAAAAACAACTGGAAAAGATAATAAAGGTAATTTTAATGAGCTACACATGCTCCTGATATTTGAAAGCCAAACATTTTAAGATGATTTGTGTGTCCACGTCCAGGCGAAAGGGCCGGCTGAAGGACGGTCTGATGTTAAAAACCAATTACCCCTCGGTTGCTTTATAAAATGCTCTCGCTCTCAATCAGCAAACGGCCTCGGGAAAGGAATGAGTCTAATTTTGCCCAACCTGGGCTGTAATTGTTTCAAATCAGCCTCATGCCTCAGACGCACTGCTAGAATAATTGCTCGTGAGCAGGAAGATTAATCAACAGAAGCACATCTGCGGGACTCAATTTATGGGCCTTCAGCGTCTCGCCCTGTAGATCCATTCGGTTTTCAGAGCGGTACATCATGTGACGCTCAACAGAGGTGAGGAAGGCGGGAAGATGCCCGGAAACAAGCACGCAACACGACACGCTGTGCACCCATGCACAACACGAGCGTGGAGAGCGTGCATTGAGAACGAGTTCATGCACACAGTCAATGTTTTTTTTTTTTTTTTTTTTTAACAAAAAAAGGAAAGTGTCGTCGTTTGACAAACACTGACCTCCGATCAGCAGCGGCGTGAAAACGGGTGTGTGGATTCAGGAGCCACTTTCAGGCTGACATCTTTCTGACGGGAAACAGCTGCAGGCTGCTGCACATTGGAACGCCTCTGCTCCGCCCTGCTCTGCCCTTTGTCATGTCCTTCCTCCTCTGAGATGCGGGCATGCAGATGCTGCTACTATTTAGTCATGTGTAATTACAACGATAAGGGGCTGAGTCATCATAGGAGGTATTGTGCAGAGAGAACACGTATTCGTCAAGATTCGTTTTCATTCACACTTTTCTTCAATGACGATATGAAACTGTGACAATCGTTGTGGACTCGGTGCAGAACTGATTCACTGTGGACTTCATCAGTCCATCAGTCATCAGTGACTGATGGACAGTCAGTACATCAGTCCTGTGCGACCTTCACGGATTAGAAATACATAGAACATGTTCAAATTCGCCTTCATATCCGTCACTCGGTGAAGAAATTTCCAGAAGTTTCGAAAATGTCAAGATTTCCAAAGGGAGTGTGCAAATGACGCCCACAAGCTCACGCATCAGTCCTTTGCTGCTTTGCTGTTTCCACACACTCTCCAACATGGAAAGATAATGTGGCTGAAGAACGATCAACGTGACCACCACAGGTGGGGTTATTCACCCTCCACTCGCGCTTTAAGGCCCCTGTGCGCTGCATGGGTGTCAGCGAGGAGACATGAGGCTGGGAAGATAAGCGTTCTTATCAGAGCCTGTGCAGGTGTTTAGTGGAGCAAGGCTGTAACAGGATTCTTAAGGCACTACAAGCCAGCAGGATTTCTGATGAGAGGAGAGCGGAGGGATGGACGGGGGTGTGTGGGGGTGTGTGGGGGTGATGGGTGAGCTGGTGGCCAGGGTGTTATAGTAGTGAATCCCCTCAGAGTACTGCACAACTTAGACACCTGCTGGAGTGGTGATAAGGAGTGAAAAGCAATCACTCCGGCTCCCCTGCAGCCCCAACTCCCATCTCTTTGCCTGCAACCTGGGAGGGAGAGAGCTCTTTCACGCCTCACAGTCGCTTCGACCGCATGTTGGAGCCGTTTACAAACGCAAAGCAGTGCGTCTTGTCTATTGCCACTACAGCCTGTCTTTTCAAGCTAACTTTATCACCTGCAGAGGTCAAGGACATGTGGTCTGGCTCCAAGTGGGTCCTCAGACGCTCCGTATGAGTGTTTCTCATTAGTGTGATTCCAGCCGAGGATTAAAAGGAGAATCCTTGGGATAAATCGTCGCTCGTCACACAGAGACCATCAGCTGTTGCAGTCAACCAGCGCTGACTCTTGAATTATTCATTTCCTGTTTACAGCGGGCGACAGGTGCCTGACCTCTGTGATGAGTGCTCATGGGTGTCTGAGAGAAGTGGTGACAAGGAGGGAACGGCGCTGGAGACGGGAGGAAGTGGGGAGAGGAGACAGGTGAAACTGCCAGTTGGTCTCAAGTGAGTTTTCTCTTCTTTTCTTTTAATTTAAATTCCGTGTACTGCATTTGGGTTTGTTTTTTTTTGGAAAGATGGTGGGAATGCAGTTGTCAACTTAGGTTGTAGCAAATCAAAAAGTACTGTTCCCCAGCATGTTGGTGTGTCGGGGGGTGGGAGAGGTCTGCCAAACTGGAAGTGCACATCAGCCGACTGACATTTACTGCGACCTTTTTTTTTTTCTTTTTTTGGCAGAGAAATACCAGAAACACGGATCACTGCAGATCATTTGGGAACACTTGGAACGGCAAACCGGTTCCCTACCGCTCAGAGAGCCCATCAACAACCAGAGTGGATTTCAGTATCACTTCTCGTTTCCAAGGTGGAGATGATTTCACTTTTGCCTTGTGATCACAGAGGGCGAATTGAAATGGCCCAGAAAACGTAACCACAATGTAAAGTAGCTGAAAATATGGAAAATATATGGGGAAAAAAAACTGCAGTTTCATCAGTTTCCTCTCTCTGCTTTCTGTTCGTTCATGCTGCCGACGTGCACGCCTTCCACCGCCCCATCCCATCGCTGCCCAGTCAGTGTCAGTGGGATCATCGGCTGTCGTCACACGTGTAAACAATTGTAGGTTTCCCCGTTTGCTCATCGTCTGTCAGAAGTGTCTCGTCTCTTATCGAAATAAAACGTGAACGGGTGCTCTGCTGCCACAGAAGACAGAAGTGACGTATCTTGCTTGATGTCTGTCCCTGGACATTTGATTGTTGTGTAAAGACTAGTTCACCTGTTCATGTTCAACTTCCTGTGTGAGGAACATTGTTTAAACCACCTGGACCAGAGTGTATGTTTCTTCTACTCCCACAGCAAATGTGAACTTCACACAAACAAGTGGTTTCAGCTTTGGTGAGTTTATCCGAGCACACGTCACCTGCAGAGATACATCAACAACGATGAAGTGCACCGCTGAAAGTAAACACCGATCGGTAAAGAGGGAGAGGGGGGGATGTTGAAAACCACCGAGCTTGTGTTGATGAACACTAACGAAACACAAACACTTGATAGCTGAGACAGCAGCATCCCACTTACAAACCGTTATCGACGTGGACACACACCCGACACGCAGGCATACACAATCACCGTTGAATGATGCATCGGTTTCACCTTCGGGCTTTGACCAACGCCTGCTTCGGACAAAACAACAAACGGCTGAATGATAGAGTGAGCTGTCCCCTCTGGTTGCAGAGCGCGACTGGAAGCAGGTCTCTGAGACGGCCGCTACAAATGGACCGTCTCTGTAACTCGTTGTCTCAGTCTCCCGTAGAAGGCCTTGGCCGATCGCCTGGACGGATGAAGCGCGACTGAAAGTTGCTCAGGTGTCCTCAAGCCTCACAGCATTACTACTTAGAGTGTGAGTGAGGACAGAAAAGAAGCGCTGGGGTCATTCAGGATGGATGATCACTCACAAAAGACATGTTTGCAAAGTGGAAGCACACACTAGATTAAGTCTTCATCATGTGGAATGTTGATTTAGTGAACAGTCTTGCTGCCTGCTTGCCGGTAATCCTTGGCCACCTGCTGTCAGAACTACCTGAAGGACACTTCCACCGCTCACATCGGCATTTCTTCAAGCCACGTTAGTTTTGCCTGCTAAAAGATATTACTATGTGGTCGACACAGTCTTCCACTTAAGTTACAGTAAGAAAATGGGCAAAAACTTTTACAAGTACGCAGGAATAAAATAGGTCTTTGGTCTGTCTTGGTCTGACTAATGTCTTTTGATCTGAGACTGCACACCTGCTGGAAAGAAACAACTCATCGATAAACCATTGTTTAGGCCCAGAGCCTAAAATCATTATGATCACTAAAAAATACCATTATATCCCATCATAACGTCTGTGTTGAATTTAATGAATCAAGAATACAAGCGAGATCTCGGGCAGCTGGAGTATGAATTATTTGACTTAACTCCATTAAGTCTTTCTGCTGCTGCCGCACCAGGGACTCGTGATCATATACTGAATATGACGGCTGATTTATCTCCACGGACATTTCACATCAGTCATTTTGTGCTTCCCTCTCATAACAAGTTTCCTTTGAGGGCGACGTCTTTTTTATTTTCCTGCCGAGATGAAAATCGTTCCTTACTGACAAGATTATGTCATGAATTATAAAATGACTTAATAATAAGGCTGACATAATTGATTATCAACTAGTTTTATATTCTTTGTTTCTTTTGAACTGAATATCGAAACTGATTTGTTTATCCATCATTAACAATAAATGAAACTGCTGATCCAAATCTGGATGCCTCGTTCTGATCAGATGTAATATTGTTATGAACTTGCACCAGAGAAAGACAGTGATAGACAAAGAAAGTGGAAATGAGGATTAGTTCTTGAAAAACAAACACTCATTTGTGCTTCTCATATATAATTAACTCACTGCTTTGTCGTCCTTTGGCGAACCCCCTGTAACCCCTCGTGACCTGCTGGGCCTCAGATAACTAACTGTTCTGTCTCCTGCTGCCCCGCTGAGACAAAGAGGATTTAATGCTAATCTGGCCAGCGGAGGCAGATACACTGCACAACAACACTCCAGAGAATAGGACTAATCATGACATCTTCAACATCAAACAGGGAACAATTACCTCTCATGAAATCAATTTGTTGATTGACTGCGAGTGAGAGAGAGAGTTGACTTAGTAATCTGATTAGACCTGATTACACATGAGTGTTTTATTAAGCACGGAGAAGAAAAAATCCCCCTGATCATGGATGGCGGTAGGAACATACTTCACCAGTCTTTTTTAATGCAAATGAACTCAGAATCCTCATGCTCCGTGTTCCAAGATTTATCTCTAGAAAATCCAAACATGAATCATCCAAAACTTCCGGAAGCACCAGGCTATTAACCTGCAGACACTCACCGAATGAGTTTGAGGACAACAGGGCATCTGATGAGGTGACAAGAAGAGGTTTATTTCTAATAGAGAACCTGGATTTGATTGCAGTAATTAGCAAATGCTTTTAGCAGGTGGAAGTGTAGCAGCGCACAACTCGCAATCTCCTCATTAGTACGCAAATGAATTCAATCACCTCCCTTTGGTAAACGGCTTGATAAATCCCTGCAACGTGGTGTCTGGCTTCAAAAACAGCAAGAGGCTTTTTTTTTTTTCACGCTGAGCTGCTAATAATGCATCATTCGCATTGACTCTGCGCTCGCAGTGCCACTAAGATCAGCTGGAACATGAATGTTGGCCTCAAGCAAACAAACTAAAGTCAATGGGGTTGGTGCTCCGCAGGGAACAATGAGGAGTATTTTTCCGGTGCTGGCTCCAATAGCTTTACAAATTGTATTCATATGTCCCTTGAGACCCAGCTGCAGCGTGTGGTGCTGGAGGAGGGCAGGAACTCCAACAGTAGAGCTACGGAGGCAACGTACCTACTCCAAGGATGAACGGGGACGTTTGAGTGGACTGATGAAAACCAAATCACCTTCCGTGGTTGTTTATGGAACGCCTCCGGCTGGTTCCTGCAGCACCAACACAACACGGTACCCCGCCATTGTTGTTGTTATTGTTGTTGACGGGGTTGATGCATGTGGGTAAAAGGAGAGGCGGAGCTATGGTCATTGCTTCAGGAAAGATATGAAGGGATTTTAAACACGGGACCCCGTTTCAAACAAGATAAGACCCCAAAACGCTGGATCCATGTGGACAAAACACACACAACGAAAGCTGATGTGTGTCTTCTACCGCCGGGTTAAAAAGGCTGTTGTGTGCATCCATCACATTCGTGGGAGGAGAAAGAGAGAGGTCACAATCCAACAAAAGACCAATGGAACGGAATGATGCGGGCAATGTTTGCTTTAGCGCCCACTATTTCTTTTTAAAGACGCCTTCAGTGTGCGACATCAAAGGCCGATCAGTTTCTTGTCTGCGTTTGAGGGGGGCACAGAAGTTCGGCAACTGGCGATGGCTTAAGAGTGACTCCAACACAGACAAACGTAATCTCTCCCCATGCATGGCAACAAATCCACTCTGCAGCCCTAATCAATTCCTGAGACAGCTTCTTCTTGAACACACACACACACACACACACACACAGAGAGAGAGAGAGAGCGAGGCGCTGTGATGATTAGCTTGTCCCACTTAATCACTCACTGTTCGAGGCACCTGCGAGGCTGCAGTCGTCCTGTGTGATTATGTGTAATCATAGAAATGTCACATTTGAATGATACCCAGCATGGGAAGGAGACGGCTGTGAACACGAGGCGCTGCATATTCACTCCGTACAATCATCGTCTCTTTTCCCCTCACAAAAAGGTATTCACGCGATACTCACAATGTAATTTTGCATACGGTGTGCAGGCATAGGAATACTCACACAACACACCAACACCGCTTTGGCGGGATGGCGGGTAGGTGTGTGTGTGTGTGTGTGTGTAAAGCCTATACCCTGAGGATAAAAGACATCCCTTATCAGCTTCCTCATAGAGGAGCTGGGAATGAAGGCATTTACTCAAATGAAAGAGGCAGCTTTTGGAGATAAGCCCAAAGAGACGGAGCTCAGCTAAGCCTTCAGATTGAACTGGGCCTACGGAGGGAAGAGGGGACAGAAAAAAAAAAAAAAAAAAACATGGCTGGATGGGCTGATGATAGGTAGGTGGATGAAGTGAACTGTGTAAACAAAGAGTGCTTAGCTTTTGGTGTCTCTGAGTAGAAGATGTGGATTCAGAAGCTGTGCTGTGAACCCCGGTGTGTTGTCTGCGCGGGTGTGCACAAGCACCTTAATACCATCTATCTTTCCCCCGCGTTTGCAGTTGGCCCTGTCTGCTCAGCGAGCTGGCTCACATCCTCGCCCGCGCCAGAATAACCCACTTCAAAGAAACCCATTGTCACACTCTAATGTGGCGAACGGCAGCTAGCGCCACAGACATCAGCACACTCCGAGACTGGATGGTCCCTCGGAGTCCCTCTGAGATGGGAGAGGAAGGGGGAGTGGTGGCGCTGGGGGCAGGGGGGGTGAGGTTTGTCAACCGTCACACTGCTGTGCCAACATTAATCATGTAGACTCTCATGAAATCATTAGAGCTGATCATTCTCAGTCAGACTCTTCTCACTGTGGCTCAGCGCTGACGAGAAGAATGAGAATGCCAATTCTTGTTAGAGATACAAGCCAACACACACACACACACACACACACACACACCTCTGTAGTGCACAATATCAACAAGGGGACGTGAGACGGATGAATTAAACAGCAGGATTTAGAAAACTAGAATGCATTTATGTTCACGTAGCTCTTTTTTTTCCCTCAGCTCATGACACTGGTGTGTACTCGCTGTCGGTCCCACGGTTCACACTGCAGCAGAGGGAGTACGCCAATCGTACAGCTGCTTTGTTTGTTTATCTGAGTGTGTGTATAGAAAACGTCTCTGCTCTACGTATATTTTCACAATTGCAACTTGTGTGCATACAAAAAAGAATGATTTTTGTTGTGACTGCACCTCCAGGGATTATTTTTTTTAACCACATAGTTCCGCTTTATATCTTAAGATGCTTTGCAGGATAATACAGGAACTTCTTTGGTCAAGCTAATTTCTTTCTGCAGCAGATCTGGAGATTAAAACTCTCCAACAGCACCAGTAAACATCCAATATAGATGGATCTGTCCTTTAGTATGATGCTTTGTATTCAGAGTTTGTATTTGAGGACAGTGATTTGACTCCTGGACATCATAGTGAAGCTGCTGATAACGAAATGATGTGCAGTGATGATGGAGGATCCACAGAGAGACTAGAAGTAAAGGCAGACATTACCTGTACTCCATTGTTTTGGCAGACTGCAAAGCGATGACATCTCTCTGAGCTCTCTGAGCCGCCTATCGCAGTGCTTGGGGAGCGGGGAACAGTTAGATACACAGTCTCATATGATGACTTAGAAATCCACCAGAGACAGAGAATAAAACTGACACCTACCAGGGAAAAAAATCAAGACAATTCTCTAAATCTTTGTAGGTTATATTCCCTTTACGCTTCAATCCTCGCTCATTCCGCGTCTCCTGCTATTTCTGCTTTTTCTCTACCTCCACTCTCCCTCCTTGGAAGGTCTTTAACTCTTCTCTCAGTCCTTAAAGTCAAGGTCACAGCTTCAAGTGGAGGGCTAGCCTCCCACTTCAGTTGTAAGGTGCCTCTTCTGCAAGAGACTGATGATTTCACCAGAGCGAGAAAAACACACACACACACACACATACACACACACGCAGCACCAGGAGGTTGATGTGTTGCAGTTTCCCGTCAAGGTCTGCATCTTTAGCCTTTCATTCCCTGGGTTCTAAGGCTAAGTGGTGAGAGTTTGCAGTGTGGGGGCCATTTCTCATGTTGTCAGAGCTCCCGCGGGGCCTCACATATGCCTGCAGCTATAAGCATCCAGAAGCCATCACTACAGCAGGCGGGCTAATCAAACCCATGCTGTCACTTCATTGAAACGACTTCAACTGTCACTCACACACACACACACACGTGCTCTCGCCAGAGGGACGCCCTGGGCCACCGAGGGGCACATACGAAGCATGCATGCTAACGCTGTATGCGCATCAGCTGACATGTGTAGTTTGCTCATTCCTCATTATATAACAAGCAGCAAATCAAAACAAAGATCAAACTAAACGAATCTCCCTCTCGCTCCTTCACTGAGTCTCATCTATCAAAATAAAACGCGACGACTGTCGGAGTCTGAAAACAACTCGCGCTGACACTAGTTGGTTTGGTGCAAAAGCATTAGCTCAGGGGGGTGAGCAGTTCGAATCCCGCTCCATTCTAGTTGTGTCCTTGGGCAAAAAACTTCACCCACACACACACACACACACACACACACGGTGTGGATGTTCGGTGGTCGGAGAGGACGTTGGCGTGAACTGGCAGCCATGTTTGTCAGTCAGCCCCAGGGCAGCCACATGGGGGGTAACGAACAGACGTAGTTCACCACCATCCTGGTGAGAACGTGAAAGGGACGAATAATGTCTCCGACATCCAAAGTGTCTATTGGTGTCTAGTAAAACACCAGATAAGATCCATCCATTATTACTATTATTCTAGAAGCATTCTAACCCTGATGAGGATTATTAAATATAAAAACATCTCTCATGAATATCTGAGAGAGAGAGACGGAGCTCAGGGGCAAAGCAGCATTGAACCGGCATTAACATGTATCAGTCAGTTCACTGACCTCTGCTCCTGATTGACCTTTGACCTGTCTGAAAAGCACCTGCAGGTCCCTACAGACAGGCCGGATCATTACTGCAGTCCACCCCCACACACTACCCTTCACTCCACCATCTACTGAGTGTGAAACATATCTCACCTGCTGTTTTTTATCTCCAAAGTAGAAAGAAAAACCTCATGGTCCCTTCATCCGGTCGCTGTGGCTGACCGGTACGTTAAAGTGCTGAAGATGCACACACATTCCAGCAAGACAACCCATAAACGTTTGCTGGATGAAAACAAGCAAATATGAAATGATGATGTTGGAGGGTTTCATTCTCACAGGAGCTGAACGAAACAAAACACATCCATCATTGTGTGTCTTTGTTTTGGTGTGCGTGTGTGTGTGTGTGTGTGTGTGTGTGTGTGTGTGTGTGTGTGTGTGTGTGTGTTTGTGTGCATGCATGCAGGCAGGCACACACTTGTGTTTTCTGTGTTTTTTGGCGCAGCTGCTTTAGCCACAGACGGTTTAAGCTTGACGAGGAGCTCGTCCGCGTAAACATCTCGGTGGTGTGACAGTGACACGGATGTGGAGTTGGTGAGAGGAGCTCCAAAGCTCCAAAGCTCCAAAGTTCCCCGTCCAACACTGCTGCCTTTTCATTAAACCCCTCAACTGCACGGCCTCTTCAAACAGACATGCTCTTGCTAACTTTGGCTTGGAGGCGGCCCCAGTCTCCACATATTAAAGCTATGAACCAAAGACACCTCAAGGTCAAACACCCGCAGCTCGCTCTGAGATTTAAACACATACGACTGACGACAATTTGGGGATATCGACATGAAAACAAGCAAAGACTCAAACCTGCTCAAAGTGTTTCTCGTCCCAGGGTGTGGTCATCCCCTCCTACAGGGTCTCAGGCTGTAACTCTAACCCCATGTAATTAGCCCTGATTGGACCCTGTTTAACGCAGATTAACCCTGCTTCCCATGCTCTCCCACCCCCACCTCAGATCCTGCAGATAAAAAGCAGAGGAAGAGGAGGAACGGCCCCCCGAGGCCTATAATCAGGCCTCCCACTGCCCCACAACCTGTCTCCGGCCTTGGGGGATGGCAGGGGGTCACGTAGGGAATGTCTGAACAAGGTCAAGCCCCCACCTCTCGTTCTTTTCCTCCTAAACTCTCAGGTACAGAGGGAAAATAGAGCATCTGCTGGTCAAAACTCAACAGTGAGGTGAAGACACGGCGGCCACACTGCTCCCCTGTGCCCCTTCAAATGGCTCTTAAGACCT
>CAAKHB010004254.1:67126-84751 GCA_901007665.1 Aeoliscus strigatus
ATTAGAGAAAGAGGCACAGGGACTCCCTCCGTCTTTATGAGGTGTGTTTCTATCTGACAGAGGACAGTGAAGGTGAAAGGGAGAGGAGATTCATTGAAAGGCATTCACCGATGGTCCAATGGAAACACAACAGTGACTGCTCCCAGCCCACCTCCACTGAGAGGAAACACTGCATGGCTTCACTCATGCACAACCTCAAATGAGTCCTGGTCTTCACTATCCCAGTATTCTATCTTATTGCCACTTTTCCCTCTGTGGTTCCATGGAATGAAGAAGGTAAACTAGACTTATTCTTTTCATCAAAATCACATCCACTGGTTCCTCAGCTGCAAACAATGCACATGAATGCTTTGCACCGAAGAAGAAGTCACCAATAAACCCACTGCACTTTAAAATTCCGGTTATGTTTCCGGTTACTGTTGTTTTCCTTTATTTACTTCAAGCTGCAGCGACTAGAACTGAGCAGCTCTGAGCATCCTTTCCCACTCACAAACTACCTTTCCTACGCAACCTTGTTGTAATAACGTAACATGGAAATGCCGCTTCATAGAGTTGAAAAACTGCAAGATGCAAGCTGTCCACTCACAGCCGTAGCAGTTTGCGGAGCTCCTCGTCGCAGCACAAGCTAGCACCCTACACTGTAGGTACGTACGGTGTTGACTAAATGCACAGAGATAAATCAGGCTTAAACCTGCTCTCAAGGGCTCTGACTGTGTTCCATAAGTCAGACTCAGTTGTGTGTATTGGTTTGTTTGGTTTTGTGTTTTGGAGAATCCAGCACAGACATGTGCAGTGAAAGACAATGGCAGAACCCCACAGGTCTAGAGCCAAGCATGCTGAGATTCATTTCACTGCCTTTCAAGCAGATAAATTATCACAGCAGTCGCTGCCTACGCCCACTGTCATTATGTGTGGGTGTGCGCCTGTTTGTGAGAGTGTGCGACATTCGTGTATGTGTGTCTTTTCTGGGTTGTGGCAGACAGGGTTATGCTTTCTTCCTCTGCAACTCTAAGGACACATCATCTTGCTGCCTTGTTGTTTTTCCATCCCGTCCAACAGCTCCTCACTCGCCCCTTTACGCACCAGGTCACATGGGTGCTGTGGGCGGTTTCACATCCCCATCATTTCCCGTGGCTGGCTGTCGGGGTGGATCAGGGGGCCGCGTGAGTCTAATGCTGACGAGCTGAGACAGCTCCACTCTGACTGGGAGGGGTCTAGCGGACCGAGCACAATGTGCAGCCACCACCCCCTTCCTCTGCTCACGGATAAACAAAATAAAGTAGCACAACCGCTTAGGAACAGTGTGCGAGCACCACAGTGCAGATCCAGTCTGTACAAATATGACTCACAACAGACGTGCTTTATGAATCTGGTATCACTGAAGAAGGATCAGTTCCTGAAAATCAAACCAGCGACAACACCTCATTTCTTTTGTTTAGTTTTGTGGACTAGTCACACGCTGTCCCTGCATACAGTGAAAGTTTACACATTTATGAAATGACACATCTCGAGGGGGTCGAACATTAAACACATACAGCACAAACACATCAATAAGCTGCACAGCTACACACAGGTACTCCAAAAAAAGGCACCAAGGCACAACTGAAGTGAACACATCTGAAGATGAACTGATGCCAATGGTGTATGGAAAAATCATCGCCTGGGTTGGACAGTCACAGAGGCTGACGAGGATGCATGCGACACAAGGATGGTTAAGGAGGAACAGAGGGAGTGTCGACGTAAACAGCAGGGGCCTGACGTGAAGACCAGGGAGGAGACTGTTTGACAGAATCTGTGGAACAACAGAGGAAGAGAGCGCAGGAGAGACTGACAGACGGACGAGTTCAAATAACGGACTGAGACGGTGACAGGGAGTCGCTGCGATGGTGACACAATGGACAGATCGACGGTGTCTGTTGGCGGACAGACGGAGGGAGGACTGGGACCAGCAGAGACAGACATTGACTCTGTTGTCAACATCTTTTTTTTAATAATAGAAAAAAAGGACACTGCAGCTCTGAAGGGCTTCAGTTACTCTTCCTCCTCCTTTTGTACAATGTCATCACAACATCTCATCTCCTCGTAAAGGCTCAATTATTCACTATTATATCTTATTGATTCGTTGCTTAAACAGAAGGTAGTGAGAGGGTGATGGTGTGTATTGATTGGCTTTCTCTCTCCTGAGAGCCTTTATTTCTTTTTGCTCCGAGTTCAACCACTCACACCGTGCACAGAAACAGCCTCTTTTGCTTCATTGAGGCAACAGCGGAATGGGCCGATTCTCGGGACCCGATGTCGGCACACTTGTCTAGGTGTGAAAAGGACACGTGGTTGTAAAGGTGCAGTCCCAGCAGAGTGATGAAAGAAAAGAGCCAGGGAGCGAAATACAGAGCCTTTGTTGTTGAGTTATTTGGTTGGTTAGTATCGAGGTCAACGCAAAGTGTGGTGGTTGTGGTGTTTGGGGGAGGAAGGGGTGGGGGGGCGACATGAGACCAACGTGAATGCACTCGGCAGCAGTCGGAGAAGGGCTCAGGTTAAATACGTTCAGTGTAATAGTAAATGTTCGGTGTGAGGGGTGACTGGTCGGATTGGGATTAAAACGGTATCTGCATCACCTCCTCCGCTCAGCTTCGGCTAAAAAGCGTGAGATGAAGGCTGGGCGACCAGTGGCCTCCTCTGACGACTGCCTGATTAATCTGACTGCTCGGAAATGAATAGTGCAGCCCGGCGCAGCGTGTGGCGGTGACACCGCACACGGCAACTATCTCCACGCTGCAGCGAGGCATCTGCCAGCCATTTCAAATACGGCTTTTGACAGACAGGCAGGGATGGAAGGCGAGAAGGAAAAGCAGCTTTACTGGGTAAAGTCTCGACTCGTTTTGATTGCGCACATCGCGCATGTCTATTTGAGTAGGATCTGATAGCGTGTGATGACATAAAGCCGCACAATAGCTTCATCTTTTAAGCAGCTGGAAGTCTTTTCCTTGATTAAGGCTCTAGACGGAGAGCAGGATGGAGATTAGAGAAGCAGTGTAGAAGAGAGGACAGAGGACAGGGGTTGGGGGTGCCACATGACTGACAACTAGTTTATTCCTTCCTCTGCACAGCGTCTCTTTGGTTGACTCTGTTCTGGGCCACTAAGAGGAGAAACTTGTTTTTTCACTAAACGTCTACCCGGTTTGACGCAGTAACCACACAGACACGGTGGGAAAACGCAGTAAGTCAGTTCGTGCATGCACTTCCTGCAATTTTAATCCAAAATACTGTCAACTTTCGAGGTCAGATAACCCAGTGTGTGGCTTGGCACCAATGTCACGGGAGCGCGACCACTTTTGGCAGGTACGCTCTCGCTGAGAAAACATGGGGAGGGGGGTGATGGGATTTGTGTATCGCAGAGGGATGTAAAGGTGACTGGGGACGTTGTTGCCACACTCCTGTGAGATTCCCATCATGCATTCTAGGTTTGTACCCTTCCTGTGTGCTTCTCTGACAGACCCATTAGATGCCAAGGTCATTACGCCTGTACAAGTTGGACTCCCAAACATGAAGGGAAATTGTTGGACTTAATACAGCTGAACAGATACATGAAACTGTTTCTGTACAAACACAGGTCATGGCTTGAACGAGAATTGAGATGTATTTCCTTAATATGCCTGCTCAACGCATCATCGGCTCTCCAGTAACATTAGCTTATTTGAACCCAACAGTTTTATCAGTTTTCACAGTTTGTTTTTTGCACGTTTATATTTTCCTTTTATGATTATTTTATTTACATACACATACATTTAACTGTCTTCTAGTCCTTTGGTCAGCCTGGGACTCAGTATAGCACCGCATCTTCATATTAGCAGCGTAGCTAATCTGACTGGCTAACATCGCTAACCGTTACGCGAGACACTGTTATCAAAGATACACAAATGGGAAATACAAAACGAATAAAACAAGCTGTGAAATATAATGTAATGTGGAGGTGAAGGATAGTGTTACACAGTTTACAGCGGGTTCACGAGAAAGAAACAGATGAGCGGGTCATATACGTCTTTGATATCAGGAGTGTGGCTAATTTTACTGGCTAATACTCCATTATTAAAACTGCTAGAGAGATTATTTGCATCAGCAAATGAATATGCCCCGCTACATTGTGCCAGAGGAGAATTATTATGCTGCTTTTTACGGGGTTACAGAGAGGAGGTGGTGGACGTCTGCTCTTCTGACCCAGGAAACAGTTTATTACCTGGAAAGTAGGACGGCGTGTAATGAAGTTGGAGGGAAACATGTAATATTCATGAGCGACACACTACTGGACCTTGACCTGACCTTCAGTCTACTGGTTGTGATAATAACTCTGTACTTCAAAGCTCGTTGTTAATAATGTGAATATTGTATGGCCTCGCTAGAAGAGCTCTGGGAGAAATTGTGTTTTTGAGATGGAAAAATTAAATTAGGGTTGATGTCTGGATGTGACAGACGCTGGTTGCAGATCACTCTTGCTGAGGTGTAGGTTTGCTGACAGGATAGAGAGGATTGAGTTAAAATTACATCCACACACATACAAACACACTCTCGCATGTATGAAATAAAAAAAAAGGCCTTGCTGGCTAATCCAGGCTAGCTCTAGCTCTGGCCTATAGGGGGCTGGTCTAATCCTGTTATCAGGCCCAGCAGATGCTGTTGACAGAACAATAAGAAGGGGGGCCAATACTGCAACGCGGCCCTGAGGAGGTCATATGCCAAACTCATCACAGCGGCAGCAGGCTCACTCGCTGGCTGAAGCGAGCTGGACTCGGTGCTCCTCACACACACACACACACACACCGACTCTCACAGGCTGAACGCCACACTGTGACAGCCTTTCACAGTGATTTGTTTCTTGGTATGCAAATCCCATTTTGCTTTGTCTGCAGTGTGTCAAATGTTGCACCCAAGGAATGCTTTCAAAAAAAAAAGCACAAAAGAGTAGCACATAGTAATAAAACACTATAATTTCAGTTCTCGGAAATATGCCAAATATTGGTCAGGTATTGATTTGATTTCAAAAGGAAAGAACAACTCAGGGACTGACTCAGTCAGACATTTTTGTGCTATTTCATGACGGGAACAATTGTTTTCCAGCATCAGTCCCCCTTTATATTTCCATGGTGGACCATCACATCTGTAAACAGGGTTTAGTAAATTGAGATGCCCCTGTGATGTGATGTTTCTGGGATTTGTGTGTTTTATGTGTGTCTGTGGTTCCTTCCAGAAACCAAGATAAGACCGCCTAAGGCTGCTCGCTGTGTTTCATCTGTTCAAAGACATCGGCACAATATGACTGGCTCAACAGATCAGATCACCTATAACAGGAGGAGTACCTGGAAAACGCAACGTGTGATTACCACCTTTCAGCTCTGTGCCGCAGCGCTGATGTCACTTACCCATTCTAAATCTCAATCGGAGCCATTTTCTAACCCAACTTCACCTCACACTGTGTGCCAACTCAACCTTCAAATACAGTACTTATTCATGACTGATGCACAGAGGATGAGTCATGTGACCAAGGAAGAAAGAAATAAAAAATCCCCACGTCAACAGGGGGAAAAGAAATAGAAGCGAATGAGTATAAATGCATGACTATAACTGACATTTCCCACAGCCAATGGAAAGACAGGTAACACACACTTTGCATGCAAGCGTGTCACCGAAAGAGCAGAAATAACAATGACGTTAGCTGGGATGATGAGGAAGTGTTTTTCTCCCCTCTCCATGACTTTCTGGTTTGTGTCCCAGTTTAACAAAATCCCATTAAAAAGGCTTTCATCTCACTGCACTTCATTACTGGCATAAATGCTACGGCTCACCACAGAGAGAGGCAGGGATTAGACAAGACGAGCCGATCTAAAACGTTACGCTTTCGAAACTCCAGCAGCTTTTTAAAATAAAGGCACTCACTTTAAAGTCCCCATATTGGATTATCCTAACTCACCCTACGGTCTAGAGGGTGCCATGAAGGTCAGGCCTGTTTGTGACCTCACGCCATGATACGTATTTATTGTCTTGAAAAATGAGGACGGTAGACTGCCGTGGCTGGAAAAATAGGAACGGAGAAAGAGGAATAAGAGGAAAATAAAGAAGAGCTTTACAGACATAAGCAAGGAGAGCTCAGACAGAGGAGAGCTTAGTGTGTGTGTATGATTGGATGCAATGGGTCAGAGGCTTTCACACACATTTATGAATGCTTATTTTAAGCAGAACCCAGCCCCCGCTAATCTTTACTGCTCGCCTGAATGAGGGTGCTGATTAAAAGCTAATTATACGCCACAGATTCGGCCTCTGGTGAAGACTCGGCTGATTTGACACGGCGTGGACTCCAGGCCTGGGTGCATGCCTGCTGGCTTCAGCTCCAGATAGTCGTGTGTGTGTGTGTGTCTGAAAATCTGAGGGGGACAAGACGTCAGCGCACATGATGACTGCTCTGACGTTTGTGTTTGGAGCAGTCCGTTTACAAATTCACCACCATTTTGTTGCACGTGTATTTTTATGTTTTATTTTATGTCATTCATAATCAGTACCTAGCAGAGGGAAATGTACCATTTTTACCCCACTAATAATTTAAAAAGCTTTGGGCTATAATGAAAAATCATATAATAAATTAACACTTTTACAGCTGACACTTTACAAATGGACCCAAAATGTCTGCTTTAGACAATAAAGACACCACCAGAGATGTGTGTTTCTAATACCATGTACAACAGCACCCACCACAATCATAAACATCAAGTAGAATTATTACCTTTGTGACTATGACAACAACAATTGTTGGTTCAAAAATAAAAAAATCATGACTGACTTACTCTTGTGTAGCTAAGTAAGGGACTAATGAGTGTGGGAAATCAAATTTCAACCTAACAAAGACTTTGCCTCGATCAGCGTGTTCCTGTCCTTTGGGTCATCTGTGAATTCTGCTCAGCTCTGATGGAGGAACAACATTTCCGATCAATAATCTCAGACCAAATGCAAATGCTCAGTACATCATCATGTTGAACCCTGATTCCGTCTTTGTCTTATGGGCCTTAACTACTAAGTTATTCTGTCCCTCCCTCTACGTACTCTACCTTGAATTCTACCTCAACATCTGAGTTTTGGCTTTCATGCGTCTCCATATAAACTCTCCCAGGACCTCTCTCTTTGTCGTCTCCTCAGCAGCTGCCTTTCCAGTGTTCAATCACAGATCTAAATGGAACAGACCATCGAGAAAATCCTTCGCTGCCTGTTAGCATCTTGTTGCTGACATCATTACTCCCCCAAACTGGCATTGCTTTACGCCTATGACCCTTCCGCAGGAGCCAATCCTAGTGCCACAGCACAATAACACACACACACACACACAGAAAACATGTCTCACAGCCAATTGCCGACTGGGTCGCTGACTATTTCTGTCTCCAGCAGTGACACTGTCGGTTTGCTCAACCGCTGATTCCCTAACCACGGCAGCGCTACTTCCACTGAGCATCTCGCTAAAGCGGCACATAAAACGCATTAGCATATTAACGGCCGGCTGACAGAGATATTCGTTTTATTTATGAGCTGAGAACTCAACGGCTGATGCTCACAAGGGTCAAAAAGTACTTGGCTCATGTGTTTAAAGGATCACTGTGGGTAAATATGTGGACATCTTGAATTGTCCTGGGGGCAGCAGGTTACTGTGTGCTTGACTTGTACCTGGATGTTCATAGAGTGTAAAACCGGCTTCTGCCACCGATCGGAAGACAAAAGCGCTGCTCGGGTGTCTTGTCAAAGTCAACTGTTCGCACTCACCTTCATGTCAAGGACAAGATCCTT
Organism: Aeoliscus strigatus; assembly: GCA_901007665.1. Lineage (NCBI taxonomy): Eukaryota > Metazoa > Chordata > Actinopteri > Syngnathiformes > Centriscidae > Aeoliscus > Aeoliscus strigatus. The sequence continues at coordinate 74,945 of CAAKHB010004254.1, forward strand.
TGGAGCCGGAACACACCTGGTCGCTGCATGATCGCATGTCTACATGCAGAGCAAAGGGAGCAGGGGATTCGTTTGAGAGCTGGTGTATGACTGGAGGCATCTTGACAAGCTTCCCGCTCTCACGCTCTCTCTCTATCTCTCCTCCTACCTTCCTCCTCCACCTTCCTTGCCTATCTTTATTATTAGTGGCAGCTAGAGGCAGTGGACCGGAAAATTCCCATCGAGAAACAAACCCGCATCTGCATATTACAGCCCTGTTTCACGTCTGCCTTGAGTGAATAAATTAATACATGAATAACAATGAAAATCATCCATGAGTTGCCTCACTCACTCTCTAAATGGCACTGCATTGGTGTGTGTGTGTGTGTGGTGTGTGTGTGTGTGTCCCTGAAATAGTTGTCTGCTCTGGTCATGCAGAGACTTGGTGTTTCAACATAAAGCCTTAGAACTGTCCAGAACAGTCCACGGCAGTTTGCAGAACATGTTGGATCGACCATTTGAATTCAATGGTTGTATATATTCATATTTTCACACCTCTGCCCGGAGCCCCAACAGTGGTTCGTCCACGGGCTCCCATGATATGCCTGAGTATCCTTCTTATGCTTGAATATCTGACAAGTGTGTGGCTGTTTCATGCAGTATGAAGAGTTGGTGACGTATCGAGAAACACTCCTGACAGAGACATACAGTATCTATGAATATGTTGATTAGTTGTTTATCTCTACATAGGTTAAGATTATTGGATTAACCGTTGTTCATCCATGTCGTTGTTCATTCATTCATCTTCTCCTGTTGCTCTGGTTACGGGTCTTGGTCGTGCTGGAGTCGATCCCAGCAGTCACCAGCTCATCAGGGCCACATGAAGGACAAACAACCATTCACACTCACATTCACACCTACGGAACATTTACAGCGACCAATTAACCTCAGCCTGCTTTGGAAGGTGGGAGGAAGCTGGAGTACCCGGAGAGAACCCACACAGACATGGGGAGAGCATGAAATCTCCACACCGTGTCAGAATTAACTGTTGTACTGTGTACACACTTTTGTTCTGGATTTCTTGATTTTCACTACCACATCGATGTTCCCATGGTTTGTACCTTCCAGCAAATCACAAGGCCTCTCTGCTTGACCCCCCCCTGCAAGCTTTGATTTGAGGTTAATACAGCTACACAATGTTTCATTAACATGACTATTCTGTGCCTTGAATGAACATCCTGTTATGTTCACCATTATCTTCTCCATTTACATGTACTTAGGAGAGGTTTAGAACCTCCAGCTGCCAATCTTGACCCAATCTACTTTACATGTGTTCATGGAGGCCCTTCACCTCAGTTCTAAGTGAAAACAATGACTATGTTAGCATGCGCTCAGACTTCGGGTTAAGGTCAATATTCCGGTGACTGAAACATCTGGAAGAACCTGTTTACATGTGTCAGCGACCAGGGTTATTACTGTTTACATGGTAATTGGAGTCAATTGGGATATCTACGTAGCCACGTCTGGAGAACATCTCGACGCATGGAGAACGTCATGACGCAATTCTAGCAATTTCCGCTTCTTCTTCCAGTATCCAAATCCAAAACAATAAGAACAGCTGGAGTACGGCGGATAATGAACAACCTGGCAGCAGTCGCCTTCTTTTACTCCTTTTTCAGCGTCTTCCAGCGGTGCTTGATCTGGCATTGACACAAATCCTGCTTCGCACATCTTTTCGCTCACCTTTTTGTAGATGTCACTATCCCGGTACTTTCTAAATGCCATAATGTTCCTGTGTTGCATTATATGTCAGAAATAAAGAGTCTCCTCCTCACTCCAGAAGTGAGGTGTGGTCTTTCGTTTCGCCATGACTACAAGTTCTTCCTGGACTCAAAAGAAGTTCCTTGTGCAGAAAACCAATTCATGTTCCTTTTAATAGTGTATACATGACCAAATTAGAATTAGATTAGAAAAGGAATAACCCAGGGGTCATATTTGGGTTTTTTAAAAACAGGAATATGAGCATATTGGGGATTTTCAAAGGGGTTGTTGGTGCATACATGGCCGTGGGCAACCGGGTCATTGCTAATATTTGAAAAGGCTTGTTGGCTGCATGTAAACGTAGTAATTGAGAGGCTCTGGTGGTCTCTTGAGCCAACTAAACCAACATAGACATCTGCTGTAATAACAGTGTTTGTCTCCTTCTCCAGCTCAGCCTTGCACGACTACGCACATCCCACTTGTTGAACCTCCCATGTCCATGTCCTATCCCTCATCTACTTCGTTATTCTCCGTCCCTTTCATTTCTGTCTTCCTTCTCTCTCTCTCTAACCTCCATCATGTCTCTGGATACAGCAGGTAATAAGTCACTCTGCTGTAATTTTGCCCCTCTGAAGGGTTTGTAATGACAGTGCTCCGTGGATGGGGCCTTGTCATCTCAGGACTGCACAGAAAGAAAGCTTTCATGGGGCTTCATCACTGTGGAGGGGTGGGGGGGAGTCGCTGTTGTTTCTGTATTGGATAGCACTTGTCTGCTGAAACGTTCTATACTTTTATACTTTATTTTTACACTTTGCCATTTGACAGAAATGTCAGTTATGGTAAAAGTTGTTTTATTTGATCTTATTTCTATCTATTTCTATTTGTATTTGTCAGAAGGAATGAAACTTGATGATTTTGTGTGTGTCCTGTAAGGACTGATTACAGGTCAGATTAGCTCTGGTGGGCAAAGCCCCGATCATTTCTCAGAGATTCAATCCTCGCTCTGGAAACGATGTTGCTCTCGTTTTCTTGCTCTGCTGCGCCGTGTGAGTCGACCTGGTATGCCAATGACCTTTACTCAGAATCTGAACTGCTGCCACACAGAGTGGTGGGAGTGAGTGCGGTGGGAACAAAGTGCACGACTCTACTGCGAGATCATATCTGAACCGAACTGAAGATACTAAATTAATATAATTAACTAGGTAAAATGAACTAAAGAAAGAATCTGTACCACATCAGTGTTTTATATCATGCATTGATTTGATTATTGAGACCAGGGACAGTTATTTATAGTGTTTTCTGAAATTAGATGGTGCCATAAAACCAGCAGCGACATTGCAATTTCTGCAGGAAATGATGAGCTGATAAAAACAGGCAACGTTTGACTACAAACACTAATCAGGTTAGACACCGGGGCTGCAACACAAACACGTCACGTACACACACTCATTATGTCCAAAGGCATGTGGAGGAAGGCTAGTCGCATCACGCCGCTGAGAAAAAAGGGAAAATGGCAAGGCGGCATAAAAATAAAACACAGATGCACAAAAGCATTCATGCGGAAAATCCGTGCCTTTAATCCAATTCGTCACGCTTTATTAAAACAGAGCAACGGAGATAGCATCAGACAGGGACCATGAAGAGGAGGCCCACGTAACATGCAGGGGAAAAACAGAAGACGTATCAAACGAAAACGGAAGGAAAAAAAATGCTAATTCTCCCTCCTCCTCCCACTTTGAGAACATCCACACATGACACATTTACGTCTCCTCACTAAACAAAGGAAGATTAAAACAAACAAGTGCAAACACAAGAGAGCGGCGTGTTACTTATTTACAGAGGCGCAGACGCCTCAGCTGGGTCATGTTAGGCCAGACTGCCGTCCTCTCTCTCTCCTTCTCTCTCTCTCTGTCATCTGCTGTGAAACAGACACTGATTTATTGTGCGCCACGCGAGCATGACACAGGATATGAGTGTGTGTGTGAGTGTGTTCCGTTAGAGCCACTGTGTGCGTCCTTGGCCAAAAGTCCCCACAATGCTAATTATAAATGATTAAAGACTGGGTCCATCAGAGGAGCCGACCTATTATTGGTGGGTCAGTCCGAAGATCTTGCAGCCTCTTCTTTGACAGCGATGGAAGGAAAACGAAATAAACACTCACAAATAAACCCGAGCAAACAATCGCTGATGTAATATTCTGCTGGAGGTTCTTGCACTGCAAAGCATCATCAGTCATGAGGCTGAAATAAGATTTCTAACCTTCTAAGGCCCTGCGTACACATACGTGGACATTGTATTTCATTTATTTTAAAGAGTTAAGAGTTTCATTAAAGTTCTAAACAGATCCAATGTATTATTCCTATTATTATGATTAATTAAGAATGCATTTATTATTTTATGTTAGAATATGTATTATTATTATTATTATTATTATTATTATTATTATTATTATTATTATTATTATTATTATTATTATTATTATTATTATTATTATTATTATTATTGTTTGTTGTTTGTAATGTTTTTTTGTACTGATCAGCAAGGAGGAACAAAAATGCACACCAAACTCAAGCTCAGGCCTCAGGGGGTTGAATGTAAGGAATATTAAAGACACGTGGGTGTTCAGGTCTCTGAAAGGATGAATTACTGTAAGTGGAGCCCTCAGTTCTCGTGATAGACGGATAAATGGATAGTTTAGATAAGAAGCAGCACAAAAGAAAAAGTCTGGAAAAAAGAAGCTTTTCTGGGGAGTGACATATTCATGTTTAAACATACTTGTTTTTCCTTGTCAATCCTGACATTAATTAGTATGTGTAAAAGAAAATCTTTGTCCGCACACATTCAGTGAGCAACATTCACCACTCCTGTCAGTCAACTAAACAGATCTGTGCGGATGTGAACTTGGCTAAAATGATATGAAAGGACCCTTATAGCTGTTGTTGAATGTCAGAGGTGCGATATAAACCGGCACACAAGCGATATGCTCACGTGCGTCCTGGACGCAGGACGTGTTGTGAGAGTGAATCTCCGACTGAACGCTCCCCAAGAGATGAACATATTGAGATAAGGTAAATAAGAAACAGCTCCCGGACTCCATTTCTCTTATCAGTGTACAGTTAGATTGCAGAGCTCTGTGAGTCACAAATAGAATCTGAACTTTTCGTCCTCCACTGAGGAAAAATGATGAGTTTTAATGTAAAACTTTGAATCAACTGGGACAATTGAATCTAGACTTTAAACCTCCGACTCACCCTTAGTTATTAGTTGTTTCTTAGGATGGATGTTAACCTTCTGGTGATAGGTTGTTGCTCCTGTTTGAATTATTAAATGCTACCTGTGTGTCTTCAATCCGAACAGCTTCAACAGCTAGGAGGAAGTGGCAGTTTATATTGCTGGAGAAGCAAAAATCAGGGTAAAAATGCTGCTTTTAATTGCTGAGTCCATTATGATAAGTAAAGCTGACTCAGAGGATCATGACATTTTCATCAACTCTGACCTTTTCTGAAGATATAGTATATTGCAGTTGTATGATTAAATTCATATTCTGCCTCAGTATTGTTAATGGAAAAAAATAATTGAAATGTCGAGTAATAAAACACAAAAACTGACAAAAACCAAGCTGGGCTAGAGGATTTCAAATAATACAGAGTTCAAACATCATAAAGTGTTTAGCTGTGAATAAAATGCAGCTAAACCCATGTTGTCTTCGAGACGGGCAACATCTCTCTGTTGGACTGGCTGCAGCACGTCCCAGCACCCACGGCGGGGGGAGGGAGAGGAAGAAAGGAGAAATGAGGGAAGACGGGAAAGAGAGAAGAAGAAAGAGCTCAGATCTACTGTCAGCTCAGTGAAGCAGGGCACAGGATCAAAGAAAACACACAGTTAAAGGGAAAAACGGTTTATTCTTTGTGTGTGTGTGTGTGTGTGTGTGTAATCTATGAACCTGAAAACACCCCCACACACAAACCACTACATATGTGGGCAGGCACAAACACAAACACACTGACTCTCACATTTATGTGAGGAAAAAAACAACAACAAAATGGCAGCATTTAAAAAAGAAGGAAAAATGTAAAAATATCCTAGCCAGACATGCAGGATGTCTCACACGCAGACATCGGACGCAAACGGGGCAGAGATGCCGCGGTGGAGCCGAGGACACAGCAGGGCCGGCTGCCTGAGGGACGCAGCAGAAGGTGAGCGGAGATAAGGCTGTGTGATTGTGACTGCGTGTCAGAGAGAATCTGCACACCACAACAGTTCCGCATGCCCCGCGCCTCACACACACACACACACACACACACACACACACACACACACACACACACAACAAACACACACTTCTTTTTAGAAATGCAGATTACATCACCTGCAGCAGTGCACCGGAGCAGGGAATTTAGATTCGACAGCACGTGTCCTGTACTCTGTACCGGCAAAGTTTTGAGTAGACTAACGCATTTATTATGTTTGTTCTGTTCGGCTGCAGTACACCGACCTCAAAGACAAAGACGGAATGATCAAACGCTCTGCAACGCCTCGTGTCTTCTATTAAATGTTGCTCTCAGACACAAAGCAAACACTAACGCTCACAGCAGCCTGCCTGCACTGTCATGAGAAGAAGAAATAATCCAATTAGATGACTTCAAAAGCCATCAGCATACGAAACCGCCCCATCACCGGGAGTCTGTTTCATCAGGAAGTGACAACAATAAGCCCAGAAACGTGATTGTGTGCACTCTGCTTGGGACAGATAAGGTTAGTTTGTAGTCTCTGTGTAGTCTTTGTGAGAGAGAGAAAATACATTTTGAATGTTTGAAATTGCTGAGTCACTGGATGTGTGTGTCCGTGTGTGTGTGTAGGTACTTTCAGAGACACCACCAGAGTTCGGACGTCGGTCCATTTATGACCACTGCATCAATCTCCCTATTGTGCTTTTTGCTGCTTGAACTAGTGTCAGATGCCATGAAACCCTCACGTCGGAGTCAGACACTTGAATTCAGGCCGATTTGAACGCGACGTTTTCGTGGCCCACCCGGTTTGCAGCATCAGGCCTGATTATGAACGACGAATGGATGTGCAACATGAAAAGCCTGTGAGAACCTTTAGTTTCCTTCAACGTGCAGCCCTACAGGATGACCGAGTGCGCTGACACATGTAAACACGGAGAGGAGAGCAGAGGGATGCTGCTGTTTATTTGGGACACCCAGGAATGACAGCACATCATTGTGACAAACTATTCTCTAAACTGGACTTTCAAAGGAAGAAGGAGGTAAAAATTAAAGGAACAATCTCCATGGAGACGGAGAGATTTAAAACTGAGGGACGATAAGGAACATTTCTTCAAAGTGATCGATGCTTTTGTTCAGAGGGAGCGGCACATAGACTTAGTTATAAGTAAAGGTCAGACTCAAATAATGTTTGTCTGCTTCAGTTTGTATGTGCAAAGAATGCTGATATGAGACCATAACCCGCTAACTGTTGACGATCAAATGGTGAATAAGATGCAACTGTAGCGTCCGATGTTTGTCGATCTGATTGGATGAAGTCACTGGTCACCTGACAGGAAACCTCACGTCACTGCTGGATCAAGCAGCCGTGTAAAAAACATGTTTATCTGTTTCACCAAGGTGACCTGAGCACGTGTGTGTTCATTTGCTTGCAACTGATGACGACTGAAGAAAGAGCAAAAAGACACAGAGACAGTGTGAAACACACACACACACACACACACACACACACACACACACACACACACACACACACACACTCCATTCGGCTCACTCCCAACCCAAGGCAACCATCAAACATGACCGGCAGTTAATTAGCTTCACACTTGCTGACTTCCCTCTGCCCCACTTGACATGTGTGTTTGGCTGTGTGTGTGTGTGTGTGTGCATGTGTAGTGTGTGTGTCCTCAGCCCGAGGCTCAAGTCGAAACAAATTTCAGCAAATAGAATCCAATTTGCTTAACTTGTATTGAATACAATACGTATGTGTGTGTGCCTGAGTGACAGTGTGTGTATGTATGTATGTATGTGTGTGTGTGTGTTTGGGGGAGGGGGGTCTCTGGCCTTCTTGTAATCGACCGTGTTACCATGAAGCGACGCTCCTACCTGTGTTACTCGGCACCTTGCCGTTGCTGATCTGCTTGAGTCTTTTCTGGTGCGATTTTCCGTTGTAGTGGATCTGGGCTTGTGCGGACGAGTTGAGTTGGATGTTGCAAACCTCACATAAGGTGTAACTCCGCTGCTTCCTCTCCCTTTTGGGTCTATGAAGGCCAGGAGACTGGGCGCCCCCCTCTGGAACTGCAGCCTCATTCTGGTTGATGCAGCACGTCTCGCTGTCCATCTGCACCTCCAACCCAATGTCAAACACAGTCCGGTCCAGCTCGGCCTTTGGCGGAGCAGACTGGCTGAAGGGACGTTTCATACCTGTAACAGAAGTCAGTTGATGACAAAGCTGATGACAAATTTTAAACAATCCTTTAACAAAAGTATATAATTATTATTATTATTTAATAATAATAATAACAACAACAACAACAACAACAACAACAATAATAATAATAATTTATAGATAGATAGATAAATAAATAAATACACAAATAAACAAACAAATAAATACTCCTTATGTGTCTCACAAAAAAATGCCTTCTCCAAACACCCATTTCCCCTGCCAGCGGTGTAAATAGGAATCGTTTTCCTCAGTCTCATCGGAGGTGGCTAAGATTGCTTGAAACACCCCCCTGATAAAACCTGATATCCACAGAGGACGCACGCACAGGAAAAACCCTTCATTCTCAAAGCTTTGACAAGGAGTGTGTGCAATCCGACCCCGTTCCTGTGGGATGTAGCTTGTCAGCACACTCTGCATGAATCACAGTCACACCTTCAGTTTGTACACATTCATGAGGACATCAGCGAGAGAGAGAGAGAAAAAAAAGGGCACAAATGCACATGTGATGACACTGTTTGACTTGAACAGGCAACACTGATGGACCTCCCACTGATTCTGGGGTGCAATGAGGCACCACATGGGGGCGACAGAGTGCTGCAGTGTTTCTCTCAGAGGACCGATGAGAGACCTCTGGCAAGCTGTTTCACTTGTGATGACTCCATGCCTGCCGTCTGTGCACCCTCCACCCACCCGAGGAAAAAAAAGGGCTGGAGCAGTAGTCGCTGTGCCTCTGTGGACGATCAGTCAAGCGGTACTTGGATCAGATATGCGAGCAGGAACACAACTGGGAGTCTGGGTCTTATGAACTCTGTGTTTGTTGCTGAAATTTGCTTTTTTTTTTTTAATCTTAGGTGTTACAAGTATGCATACGACAAACAGGAATGTGACAAATTCTACAGAAATAATCACTACAGCGTCCATCTATGTGCAACTTAGAGTAAGTAGGTAAGTAAGTATGTAAATAAACAACAACAATTAAAAAACGCTTCAGAAAAACTGACCGAGGGCAGGTAGGGGTGAGACAGGCAGTATGATACGTGTGTGTAACGGCTGCTCGCACACACCTCACTTTTTCCAAAGAGGCTCAGAACATCAGCCGTTCCAGGTTAGAGAGAGAAGCTGCTTGTTTCATATGCAGCTACTGTCACCATAAATAAATGAGAAGGCAGGTCAACCGTGGCTCTGTGGATGACTGAGGCATCACCACTGGAAAAAGTCCCTGAAAAACATCCAGCTGTGCATTTCTGATTCTGGCTTTTTGCTGCTGACGCCCCGAGTTATTTACGCAAATACCCAAACCGCTCCGACCAACCCACCCACCCCACAACCCCTGCACACGCACACACACACACACACAAAACACTGAGACCAAAGTGAAGTCTATCATGCATACATACCTAAACGCTTGAAAACACACACACACACACACACACACACACACACACACACACACACACACACACACACACACACACACACACACACACACACACACACAGTGCTGAGAAACATTAAGGCAAGCAGTCTCCATGAAAAGCTGCTATTCATGTTGCCAATCTGGGAGCACTCAAGAGGCTCCATCAGATGTTTTCTCAAAAGCTTTGAGCACCG
>CAAKHB010004254.1:84771-119159 GCA_901007665.1 Aeoliscus strigatus
ACACACACACACACACAAAACACTGAGACCAAAGTGAAGTCTATCATGCATACATACCTAAACGCTTGAAAACACACACACACACACACACACACACACAGTGCTGAGAAACATTAAGGCAAGCAGTCTCCATGAAAAGCTGCTATTCATGTTGCCAATCTGGGAGCACTCAAGAGGCTCCATCAGATGTTTTCTCAAAAGCTTTGAGCACCGCTGCACTCTGGCACCGCATGAAAAATATCTCTGTGGTCCTTAACCACGCAACCTTTTCACAGTTTGGCCAAACTGCTCAGCAGGCTGCCCAAAATTCGCATGGTTGTAAAAACAAACCCCTCAGTGAACACCTACGGAACATAAGTAACACATTCCCCCGCCCTTGCATCAAGGGACCGTTCTTCACTGGTGTCACAACAGCTCCAATTTTAGTTAGAATTAGTATTTTTAGAAAGGGTCCGTGTAAATTCCTGTCTGTCCTGTGTCCCTTTTGTTTGACAGTTTATCCCCCTGCAGAGATTAGTGACCAGTTTAGTAGTCCAGTAGCTGGATCCCACCATTCATTTAACCTACAAATATGTGACGGGAACAGCCTGAGAGAAGCTTCTTTCTCTTAGACTCTGTATGAGACGGGAGACCACACTGGGTTTGGGAGCGCAGATGTAGGTTGACAAGGAAAGGAGATTGTCTGGGTGTAACCCTGAAGGAGGAGAAGGAGGGAAGGAGGTTGTGGCAGTCCACACACACCGCCCCCCTCTTGGCACATGACAGCCATAAATGACCTCGCACAGCCTCTCAGCAATAACTACTGTAAATACTATTGCCGGTTTTCTGTCTGCTGCACACTGATCCTTAAATACTATGACGCTTTCACCAGCTCCCCCGCCCAGTCACTGTGGCCACAGTTGGCAGGAGGGGCCTCGGTTCTTCCTGCTGCTGCCTGAAACTGGCCTCCAGATGGACCAGAGCAAACAGAGAAGGTAATGTTAGCAGCTCCTAAATCACTCGTTGTGACAGTGAGAGACTGACATGTATCAGATGGGTAGAATTATCCTGATCTGGACGTTACAGTTATGTGACAGAGAAGGAGAACGTGGGTGGAAGTGTTGGGGAGAGACAGAGATTGGCAAAGGGAGCACAACGGCCCTCGTATAATTGACATAATCAAAGTATCATTACTGTTATCTCTGCTGTATTATCATTACTGCGACTACAGAGCGTCTTTGAAACCCCTGTCTTTGTAGCAGCGTGTCACAGATGATTACATGAAGTCCAGAAAATGATTCCCTAATGAGTGTAATTATACAGGAATCACTTTGGTGCTTATTGGGGGGAAAAAAAGGCTTTGAATATAGAGTGAGGGGCCTGTGTCCGTGTCCATGACCTGGTGTTTGTCCCTGTCACAGCCCGTCCAAGCCGCAGAGCAAATAATGATCAGCAGCACGTAAACTCTCCAATCTCTGTTTGCACTGGTTCTCTGGCAGGACGCGGTGGTTCAACCCGGTGGGTTCGTGTTTAACTGAGTTAGCTTGCTCGGAAAAGTTAATTAAAATTCACAGCTTGGCAATGGTCCTATCGCTGAGGACGAGGAGTGTGTGTGTGTGTGTGTGTGTGTGTGTGTCAGATGACTGTTTGGTGTAAATCAGATCAATAACCAGCAGGATTCAAACAAGAAAAACACCCACCAAGTCAAAACCGCACAGGTGAATAAATATGTTTGACCTCTTGTCGACCTTTTTGGTCTGACATTTTGCTTTCATGGTGCACACGCGCACATCATCATCCAAAAACGGATAATCATTTTTCATTTCATCAAAAATGTACAAAAATGTGTAAAAGATTAGATGTTCACGCTCACATCATTCTGTTCATCCATTATCCTACTATACATGTGGAGATCTAAGAATAACGTTGCATATTTTATATTGGTTGAATTTTTTGTTGTTCTTTTTTGTTACAGACTTTCATTTTCTTTAGATTAGAGTTTGCTGAGATGGTACAAAAGGCAGACCCTTTTATTCATGACACGTCATTCTTACTTGAATACTTACTGGGTGTTTTTGTGGGTACCCTTAAGATCACAATCAATAATAATCATTTGTTGTAAGAAAACAAACGTGAACGTTGCGCATTTACTGAAAAAGAAAGGAACAATAGAGTGGTCTCAAAAAGCTTTTGCTTTTGCTTTTGTTATTTTGGGTGTTGATGTGCAGTTTAATCCTTTCTTAAGGGATTCTGTTGCTATATATTTAAATACCCCTTACAAGGTATTATTGCTATTGTATGAATGCAGACATTTGCAGTTATTGAACATCGTATCGATCAGAGGAGACGGGCTTTTCTGCATGCGGTGTTTGTCTCTTATTGATTGAGGAACTAATTGTACATGAGTGGATCAGTGTTTGCAAAAGCATCCAGCCTCTGCACTCCACTGTTACGCAATTCGGTTTTCAACCACAAAAAGAAAAAGCTCAGTTTTTCCACCATTATCCAAACATCCATCAGCCGAAACAGTGCTAAAGTTAGCCTGTGCAGGAAAACAGTCCCCACAGAGTGAACTGGGGACCTGCCCGAAAGGAGTAACCACATACGTAGGGAGAGGTTCCGTACAACACTAGATATACTTAGACAACACCAGCTCAGCCACAGTCACAACAACAAAAACACACACACACTGCTCTGTCAGCAACACACACACATGAAAAGACACAAGCTTCTAGACAGTGAATGTCTTAGATGGTAATTTGGGCACAGTCCTAAAACAAGTGTTTATTTTACAATCTAATTCTACCAGAGTCTTAAAACTTTCATCAGTTGCTCACATGGTCAAGCACCTGACACGGTCGGTAACATCCAACAGCAAACAACATCCTACAGCCAAAGGAACAAAAATATACGGAAGATAACATGAATCAAATCATTTCTTAATTAGCGGCCGCGTCCGTCTGTTGAGTTGTTGCTCCAAAAACTTGTGTCTGAGAGCCATGCCAGTGACGTTTGGCGTATGCTCAAGTATTCTGATTCAGAAATAGTACAAAGGACGTGTGCCGTCACCGACTTGAACGTGAATGGCTCCGAGAAGCCGACAGTTATTAGCACTGCCAAGCATCGACTTCCCCTTGACTCACATTTACTGTAACTCGTGCCAGCAAAGGCTGCACACAATACCAGAGGGAAGCCTTAATGCTGGTTTTCTGTCTGACCATAAATTACAGACAGTTACAGCCAACTGTATCGGTCTCAGGAAGTTCTGTGCTCCATGTCGTGTTGTTGTATTGTTGGTGCGTGCTGTATATTTGGTGTTTATATATCTGTGTGTGCTGCTGGCTGTGACACCCATTGCCACCGTGTAGTGATAATAAAGACACCTTGGAATATTTGATCAGAATTTAAGATTTAATCTAAGTGATGTTACGCAAAGTCAACAACTACACAACGGATGTAACGCGACACACGTAGAATGTCTTCTATTGTGCACAAGAGTGGTGCAGGATATGGTAAAGCTGATCTGGAACATCCCACCGATGGAGAACTGGGACGTTTTCAGCTTTCAGAAATTGCAAAACTAAAGAGTGATGTCATGTTTATGAAGTAAGCGAACAACAATGGCATGAAGACATGAATCCACTGATGTGAATATATTCAACATTTGTTCTGGTTTTGTTCAGCTGATGGAAAAGGTTAGTACGTTAAAATGCTGCAGCTCCATCTTCTTCTCCAAACACGATGGCTGTCTAATATGCTCCAGCAGTTCCCTCCTGAGCCCATATATGCTCCGACACTCAAAGGCCCAAACCATGTAATTTTCAAAGACAACTGTGACAAACTCACATTTCCAGCACCCTGCAGACAGGAGCTCTGACTGATGGAGATGCAAGGAAACAGACTGCCTTCAGGAGGGCAGAGAGGAGGAGAACTGGGCTCAGGTGCAGCGCCGTCGTCCACACCATCGGGTTGAAGCCCTGACCAATGTTTTTAACGTCTCTATCATCAGATCACACTTCCGCACACATCTCCCTTCATGTACACACTTCATTCCACTGACACTTTGATTACAAGCTTGAATCAGAAGCCAAATCACATCTGATGTGTTTCTCTTTGAGTGTCTACACTATGAATGACTGGAGAATTCACCCGCCTTTGACTACACACTCTTTCAGTAACAGTGACCTGAAGAGAATCAGACACCTGAACAGAGGAAGAAGCCGTCACAACATGAATATGTGCTGCTCAGAATCTGAGTGGGTAATAATCTGCCACAATATGAGGCGGTTATGTTCCCAACAAATGAATTAACAAGCAGCAGAAGGACAGTTTACCCTGATGTGCTAGAAGATAATGTAATTGAAATGCATTGACGGTCTGACATCATCATCGACAGCAATCTTAAAAAGCCCACAGCCCCCCAACCCTTCTGATGTTCCTCCTCATGTTGCGTTACTTACAAATGTTCCAGAGATGCTTCTCCTCATCGGTGGGCTACATCTGGACCTTGCTATGGAGACTTTTAATTACTGTGAGGAATCGATTGCATCGGTCTCATTCCCACCTGCTGTTAGCGCCATTAGTTCTACAGAAGGAACTTCATTACAGAACTGAGTCGCGCTGCTGGACGTTGCTGCTTCATTGCAAAAACACATAGTGCTGTAGTGAGGGATGGATTTATGCAAACACAAACTCAGATCATCAAATATGGATTCACAGGAGAGGAGGCAGCTTCATCATGGAGGAAGTCTCTGAACACTGCAAACACACACACAAAAAAAACTGCAATAAACAGCACTTGTGAAATGTTGTTTCAGCATGTGACTCGACTGTATATGTCTTTTTCCGTGGGTGCGTACACTGTGGTATCTAGGAGCGAGTATTCCAGCCGTATTATCCCGGGATCAGCTATGGTGTTGATGTTGGCACGCACGCTGTCTTTTCCAATAAGCTGTCCCCCTACATCCATCAGTCCCCGCCGCCCTCCCCGTGCCAGCTCTGACAAGAGAAAGGATTACCTGCCCAGAACTGTGAGCACGTGGTTTTATTTATTTATGTTGCCATGCTACTCCAAGGACCAAACATAGAAGAAATGACTAGGGGACAGATTTATATATATTTAGGAGGGAAGACGGGGAGACCAAACAAATTGTGGGACTTAAGATAAAGACAGTGGGCTTTGTTAGAAGTTTGTTCTTGGAATGAGCTGCCGGCTTTAATTAGAGAAGAGAAAGCAAAACAAAACAACATGAAATGACAAGACCATAATTGAACTATGAATGCAATGCACCCTTCACTCACTCCCCATATATTGATTGATATGACCATCATGGGACAATGGTGATAGTGAAAACTCGACGCAACAAATCACCATGTAGCTTTATCTATATATCCTATTTGCAGAGCAGGAAAGAAAGGGAGAACAACAACGCTGTGAAAAGACTGATTGTGCATACATCAATAGTGGCACATTACCAACGCCCTCTGACCTCCAACAGCAAACGCTGCTGAAACATCACTGACTCTAATCAAGTGTTTACCAGTGTGACAGATCTTTCATTCTGGCCGAATGCTAGAAGTTCTTTTCAATCATTTTCAATTTCACTTTAGAAGGGGAAAAAATGGGATTGCTGTATTTAGTGGATGTATTCAGGTGGTATATGAGGACATAAATCACCAGAGATCCTTTCAGCGCGTTTTCTCTTTTCATTTCTCAGTGGGTGTCACATTCTGGAGTTCCTCTCCTTTGGAAAAGAAAGTATATGTGCCGGTATCATGGTAATTTTTCAGGAGAGTTTCCAATCAGGTCTATTGTTGCACATCTGGTTGAGGCAGAGCTCCCTCCTCCCTGTGATTGGAAAAGTCCAGGCAATCAGAGAGCAACACTGCACTCTGACGGGGGCGGCAAAGACTGAAAGCGAGTGAGCAGCCCTGTAAATCCACGCAGTGATGAGGAAGTGACTCTGAATCCGTGTTTACAGACACACAGATGTACTTTATTAATCCCCCGAGGGAAATTGCAGTATTACAGCAACATTGCAGAAAGGACACAATTATCAAATTAACACACCATATTTACACTATTTACAGCGTTCATTTCCTGAAAGGTTCGAGGACAGAGTTGAATGAAATAAAGCTGGAAACTGGAATGCAGCACATTAGTCTGTGCTAATGTGCTAAAGTCTGTTCTTACACACCTTACACCAGAAAGGAGTGAAGTGGATGTGATATATTGTCCAGAATGCTGAGCACTTAATAATATGGAGGAATGATAAAATGACAAGCATGTTGTCACCCTACACCCCCTCCCCCTGCCACTCCGTTTGGATCTATATCTGGACAGTCCAGCGTCACATCTTACACTCTGCTCGGCGCAGCGAGCACCAGCATGGCAGACACCCATTGGAGCCATGTTGCCAATGTCCTGTCGGATGTGAGAAGGTCAAGGGTCTTGCTAAGATTGGGTTAAGGGAACAGTCACCAGGAAAAACTTTACAGCAGGTGTGCAACACATAATCAAATGATGTCACGTTCATAATAACAACCCCGCTCACCCTTCCCCCTCCCTCTTTGCAAATGTTGGCACATCTTCCCCTTTTCTATCAGCAAGTGAACGATTCCGAGAAAACCTATTAACAGTTTTAAACTGGGCTAATTAAGTCGCAGATGCTTTACTGTGAGGACGCGCGTGAGAAAGTGCACACATGAAATTTTGAATGTGTGTGTGTGAAGATGATTGTTTGGCATGTGATCATGTTCGTCTCCATGATTTCTCTCACAGGAAGTGCAGCGAATCAGTCAGGTTGCCACTCATGATTAGCAGGGAATTAATAACAAAACACTCCGCTGGTGCCTCCATGACGACCATGACGGCTCCGGTGGGAAAACTCTTTTATCACCACATCACTTATTCAGTACTTGGCAACTAACAGACGTTACTCTTTATGGCTAAACTGAATTTGTTGTTGGTGATGTGTCTTTGCAGGGTTTCAGTGATCCCGATGAGCGACGCACGTTAAAGGAACAACAGCGACCACTTGTGATTGAATACATTTTCACACTCTCCAACATGGCCGACGTTTAACACCTCAGCGGGTCAGTGTGACACAAAGAAGCTTTGTTTTGAACGTACAAGCACACGTTCTTCGGATAGTGTCATGGATCAGAGGATACTCTGGTGACAAGTGAGAATGTCACTGGGTGTCATGGCGGCACTATACTTGGCTACTGTTTGATTTGTGAAGCAATGAAGCAACACTCACCAGCTAAAGTCAATGAATCCTGGTCCTGTCCGGTCACAGGTTTCTTCAGCTGTTACGTTACACGGCTGATTGCACTGATTTCGATGAATACTTGACAAAAGATGGCTCAGTATTTGAATGTATCCTCAGTATTGGGTTCGAGCAGCAGGGTAGCGAGAAAAGTAACAGTGACTTTGATAGAGTATGTAGTTTTTCCTTCAGAGGCTTCATGCAGCTGGAGGCCTATCAGGTCAATATTGCAACCAGTCAGGAATTTATTTTGTGATTGGTTGATTGATTTGGTGATTGAATTCTATTGGCCTCCCTAAAACCAGCACTGATTGGACACTATCAATCAATGGAATGTGGCAGACTATTCCTTTAATTACCACCTCAGGTCTACAGGGACAACAGACTGTAGGGTGAATGTAGAATATCCCGTGAGACCCACTGAAAGGATTTTTCTTTAAGTTTAATGTCAGACATCGAAGCGCTGAAAGCTGCTGTGAATCTCTTCATTGTGCAAGTTTCCAAAGAATGGAAAGCAGGGTAACTTTAAAAACATCTCATCCCTTGTTTGGATTACTTAGTCAAAGTCTATCCATCCCACAAGATTTCTGCCTTGAGAGAAAAGTGACAGCATCTTATCTGCCAGCCCGTGTGGGTGGATGGCTTTGAAAGCTGATGAAGAATCAATGGGATGAAGTGTGGCAGCCGCAAGATCTTTAAACAGGAGATTCAGATTCAGCGGCAGTATGACAGCATCTTTGCTCTCACCATGTCTCTACCTGCTGCACAGTCTTCTTATCTTAATGAGCTTCTCCCACAACTTCACCCGCAAAGATGTTAACAGCTTATGGCTGTACAACTCCAGGGGTGGATTCTTTTTAGCTGCGGCCCATTTCCATATCTAGAGCAGCCAGAGAAATGTGTAGAAGCTAGTTTGAGGACCAGTCCAAGAATGACAAACAATTAAAAATCAGGAAAATTGACAAGAAAAGTTTACCACTGATGGTAAACTCAATGGAAAAGGAAATTCTGTGTCTGTGTATTAGAAATGGAGCTGTGAAATAAGAGCCAATCACAGCTGTAATATGACTGAACGCAAACTTAACGGACACAGTGGACTGATATGAACTACCTTCAATGTAATCTACAATAGTGATATAAAATACTATTAGATTTACAATTATTGCAGAAATGTTATCAAGGATGAACACACAGTTGCCAGAGAAACACTCACAATACTGATCGGCAACATGGGGATAATGATGATGGGGCGTGGGATGGCAGTGAAAGCAGCCAAATCATGGTAAAATAAAAAAAAAAGATTTCCACAGCTCACCAGAGCTCCCTGCTCCCCGTCTGTCCAGACACACCGAGCACATACAAAAGTCTTCATCCAATTACGCCATTATCACCCCATTACTCACGATCTCATTCAATTTCTATCCCGGGGACAGAATATGCTGCATGTCCATTACAACCTATTTTGCACCCCAAATGATAACAGCAGCAGAGGTTGGCGAATGAGAGAAGCAAAATGTAATCACTTTTCCAACAGCCAAATGGACTGTCGGCTACAACCGGGAGAGACTCTGATTGCGTCTCTCCATCACTACGAGTAATGGGAAGAAAAAGGACAGAGAGAGAGAAGGGGAGGAGAGAGCAACAGAAAGCGACAAAGAAAGAAAGAAATGAGACGCTATTTTACAACGATTTGGAGTCAGAGACTGATGAACTGCTCTGATGATTGGCTGCGACAGATGCTGACCACACACACACACACACACGAAGAATGAACACAGGACGGTCACTCTGCTTATCGCATGGACAACGCTTTCTTCAAATGACACTACTCTCTATTCATGTGACAACGCTGCGTGTCCACACACACACACACACACACACACTACACTGAGATCTATATCAAGATCATAAATCATCCTTTAGACTTTATCCTGCAAAATCTGTTTACCCTTGTACTTTTTCGTGACATAACTAATGAACAGATATTTTCATACCAATATGTCATAAATTGTTCTCAATATGTTTTTGGTTTAAACGGCAAAAACAATATCTAACGCTGATTAATACACTTGACCGACACACTTGGTTTCATTCATTCATCCACTGTTCAATCTATGAAAGGGCAGAAAAAGCGCAACGATCTCAAGGCTTAAACTGCATCATGTGACTACAACGAGCCAAACGTACTGCTAATGAAGAAAAAAAAAAGATTTGATTCGGACAGATGCCAGTATAACACAATATATACACACTATACGTTGTACTGATTATTTTAACGTTGTGGTCTGATGACACAGGTGTTAAATCTTTTTTCAAGTTCAGTACAAATGATTTTGAATGAGAAAACTGCAGTTGTAGCTTTGTTCATCGCTGTTGTATACTGATTATAACTACTTTATCATTAATTTAGAGTTCTAAAGGCTTTCTGTGCCAACTGTGAGTTACTCACACTGATTAGTATCTGTGGTTGAGCTTTAACTGTAAATCCTGTTTTGTTGACATCCAAGGTGATACCATATTTTCGCACATTTTCCTTTGAGTGCCTTCTTGATTTTAGTCAACTTATTTACCGTCAGTTATTTACAATAATAACCATAGCCACCTTGCAGACAGAGAATGATCTCTCAAAGTAGAGTGATGGGGGGGGGAAGTAAAATAAGTGCGAAGCCGAAGCTGTGAGTGAATGTGATGGGCGAGCGGGCAAACTGTCCTTGAGATAATGATCTATTGCTTTGCTTCCGAGCCTATCTCAATCCACGCTCTGTGGCTGTGAGGCAGACAAACATGTTGATAAGATGTCACTCAAAAAATCATGGACGACTGGCTGAAGCCCATTGGGCTAGAACAGACTCCATCATTTCTCTACTTATTATCTAATTTGTCTTTCAGGGAAGCCAGAGAAAGTACCAGAGTCACTCGGAGGTCCGGAGTTTGCAAAATGTGCAAAGACCTTTGGTTCACGTTTGAATGTATCACACTTCACACGGTGGAAGGCGTCTCCAAGTGAAGGGCAGTGGCTTACAGGCCACAAAACATTTCCCATCACCAGTTAATGGAGAAGGCACCTGCTGTGCTGACTGGATGGACGGATGCTGAACAGAAACTATGACACGAATAGTTGTTGTCCAAATTCTTGGCACAATTTGCATGCAATAGCATAATGGTAATTTAATTCATGCTAATTTAAAGGACCGGTATGTACGATCTAGAGATGAAGTCATGAACATGAACATCAGTCATGAACATTCCAAATGTAGCTTCTCACAACACACAGTGCAGGAAAAATGCTTACTTTGTTAGCCAATAATTGCTCACAGTACAGAAAGGAAAACGGAAATCCAGTCTGATGTGATTGATGTACCCAGAGATCACGAAGAAAGCAGCGAGCTGATTCCACACCAGCTCGTCCATCATCCAGCCATCGCACATTGCCCATACAGAAAAGCAGCGGTTTAAATCTTTATCAGAGATGTCTGGCCCCAGGTTTCATCCTTCACAGCAGTAAATAATCACAACTTTGACCTTCAATTATACGCCACTGAAAACAGTTATAAATATCATTGTTCACGTCCACTGACGATTCTACACACTGGACCTTTAACTGACAGCAAAGTCTGTTGGGAACATTATCTTCTTTGGTTTGCGTCCTTCAATGTGACCTTCAT
The DNA here is from genome assembly GCA_901007665.1 of Aeoliscus strigatus. Classification (NCBI taxonomy): domain Eukaryota; kingdom Metazoa; phylum Chordata; class Actinopteri; order Syngnathiformes; family Centriscidae; genus Aeoliscus; species Aeoliscus strigatus. Next base: position 95,687 of record CAAKHB010004254.1, read on the forward strand.
CTCTCACACACAAACGCATTAAACTCATTCAACTGTAAAATAACTGTGAAAAATCAAGCATTTAACAACACTTTATGTGCCACCCCCATCCAAACATCTGTGCCTCACTGATGCTCAGCTCCTCCACACTGAAAAACAGCAGCCCCGCAGCCAAGCGTTTCCTGGTGGATTATTTACCTCCACCCCGCCCCTCACACCCCCACCCACACACACACACAGGATTAAATGAAGAGTGCGTCACCATTATTTTTATAATTATTACACAATGTGGCAGAATCAGATCAACTTAAAGTGTAATATCTGACAGAAAACTAACTGCACTTTAGACTTCAGACTGCATTTTAGGAAGCTATTTTGCTGTTTTGACTGAATGATTTTTTTCTTACTTTCCACTCTCAGGATGGCAACGTCGGGCTGCAGCTGGAGCTGCGTGACTTCAGTTAGCTAATGGCGCTTTCACGTCAGAGACGATTCGCAGTAATAAAATGGTCAAAAGGCAATTGGTCGGAGTATAGGGGGCAGGAATCCTGTGGGGCAAATGGCTGCAGCGACGTCACAAGCACAAAAAACTTCTCAACATGAATGTTCTTTAAGGTATTTTTCTGCTGGAGTCAGACTAAGAGATGCTGTCGTCTTTCATGGTGGTCACCAAGTCCTATTAAATAATACGTACCAGTATGACCCCAGCTCAGCTGTGACTTCAACGGCCATCAGCGAGGGTCGACGAGAGGCTGTCCACTGAAGACCTTCTGCTCCGATATGAAGAAAACAAAAGGCTGTGTGGTGCCGTGTGTCCTTCAGAGAGAACTCCGGTTAACAAAAGTGACAGCAGTATCCCGTCTTCCTCCTCACCCCAGTCACATCCACGCGGCACAACACTTTGTCATACTGTTGTCCAACAGACACAACATCGCTGTTCCTCAGTCAGTCAGAGAACAGCAATCAACTGGAAGACATTTAAATGTGTTCCTTTAGTGTGTCAACACGTTTTCTCTTGCAAACGCTATTAAAATTAATGCAGTAATCCACACTACCATATATCAGGTCGATGGAGAACACAAATTCGTTCCTTACAATGAATTATTTCATAAACACGGGGAACAGTGATGAGAGCTGTTTGCTGCGTCACACAAACCACATTCTGATGTGACAGAAGCAGGGAGAAGACAAGAATTTCAATGTGGCATTTTGAGAGAAGAGGAGGGTTCCAGGGCAAGAACGTTGTGTTCAAGGAAGGTTTGAGCTTGTATAAAAAAGAGTGTCTCTGACCTGAATCAGAACACAAGGGTGAAAGGAGTGGACAGAACATTGCAGCTCTTCTCATCTCTGATGCCACCACAGTGGATTGAGCACCCACCTTCTGTCACAGCAGCCGAGTCATTGAAATGATGTAACATGTTGTAATCCGTGTCCTCAGTGGATCAGAAGCTCCAGTCACTGGTGGACAACGAGTCTCTCCCACACATCCTCCAACTGCTGGTCGATAGTCTGAAGGCACCGGGCCGACCTGAGAGCTGTCTCCCACACACAGACCCCCAGCGCCTTTTCAGAACAGACAGAGGCACTCTGACGAGGCAGCCCACGCTCAGACAGACCCACGTCTATCAAAGGAGAACGCTCCCAGGAAGTTGTACCCACGAAATGATTGTTGTCTGCTGTGAGCTTTGTGTCAAAAAAAAAAAAAAAAAACCCACACAAAAAGTTTGGAGAGAGGAGGCATGAGAGTGGTGACAACAAAACTGCACCATCGTAAATCAGAAGACACTGAAATCACTCTGTTGGGGGACACACTTCTGTCTCCTGCGTGAATAGGGTTGTTGTTTATTTGTATGTTTTTAATATAATCTACTTCTGCAAAGCACTTTTAATTGCCTGGTGTGTGAATTTGTGCCTTTGCCTTTCCTTCCAATGAATTCAGGCATGTACATGCTTCAGTATAATGCTTAAGTTGACCTGTTACCTAGTATGAAATTACACTAATTAAGAGCATGTTTTAGTCAATCCCACATCTTAACTAATCATGTAAGATTTACACCGGGTCACATTGTGAAGGAAATTTCATATTTGATCCTTGATGCAGGTTATTATACGAGAAATACGAGAAATTTCACACTTAATGCTATATACTGCTGTCTATCACTAAATTACCTCAGCTTTACCGTAATAATATATTAACATAATACTAAGTAAGCTATCTCTCATCTCATCAAGGCCATCTCCACACACACACACACACACACACCAATCCTCTCTCTATGCAAACAAACATCCTCACACCAAGACATAACAAGTGTTTGACATCAGCTGCAATCAACAACCAAAGAAAAATAGCTTTTGTGCGAACTCAAGCTCCCTTCCCCTGTTTGACAGACGGCTTCTGAGATGGCAACGGGCTCCCTCCCGAATGAAACCATCCACACAGACAGACAAGAAAGCAGGAGTCACGCAAGCACACACCCGCACGCAAACAATGCTCAGTACATTAACATCATGTTAAATCACCCTCACAGCACCCGAAAAAAAGAATCAGGCCACACTCATAACATACGAGGCAAGGACGTGCAGCCCCTTCCTGTTTGTTTGTTTTGTTTTGTTTTGGCTTGAAGTGGAGGGCACTGACTCACTCATGCATACGAGGCAAGTCTGCTGTAATTTGAAGGCTCACTTGTTTAATAAGATTCATTTGTTCAGGTCGTGCTCAGAAAAGGCAGAGGACACATGGAAGAGATGCTGACAATTATCAACCACCATCTCTGCCCTGTGTTGCATTTTCAGTGAGAGGTTTGATTAAATGAATGGTTTTCATTTTCAACACGCAGAACGGCAGTGCCACTTCCACTCTACAAATTAGCCCCCAGTGTCATTTTCCTGAGCGCGCACACACACACACACACACACACACACACACAGACTGTACACATTATCCCAGCTGCGGTTTTAATGTCACCTGATTACAAAATTAATCAATGTTCATATCGATGCTCGACCTGATGTTGCTGACTTGTCTATATGGTTTCTGAAAGCAGAAAATATCCTACATCCTACTTTCCAGTGGCTTCCCTTCTCAGTCCCTGAAAGGTCTCATATTATGCATCTGTGGGACTCCCCGGACTATCGAGACTGTGATTGACTTTCTGTCTTTAGGAATAAGTATGTTGTCCTCAAAGCTCTTGTGGGGACAAATGTCCACAATCCAATCAATAATTGAATCCAATCTTGATTACATTTAAAAAAAAAAAAAGATGTTTACGAAAGCTGCCAGCACCTGGAAAAACATTCTTCCCCCAGTGTGACCAAAAATCAATGGCTTCATTAGCACTAAACACAGAAATTAGACCTAACTCATATCAAAGGGATGAAGGGAAGTGTCACAGGAAATGTAGGAGTAGTCCACAACACTGCTGGAGCTGACGCTTGAGAAAAATCCTAAAATCAATGGACAGGGTAACCACACAAACTCCAACCAACTGAGTTGACAAAGAGCACTGCTGTGAAAAGATACCCTCTCTTTTCTGGATGAAATATTCCCCTTTATAGACAAAGGCAATGCCTCGCTCTCATACTTCGCTTGTCAAACAGGAACAAATGGCACAAGGTCCAGCCGGGTAAATGCTTCTGTAGGCCACAGAGATCATCTTTACACTCGGCACACATTAGGGTTCCACTGCGCTCACTTTAAATCATCGGCCGCCCCATACCGTTACACCAACATGCCAGAGGCCTGGTCAAGCTCTGTGCGCCACGTCGCCATGTGCCAATTCATTTTCCATCGATTGACGCTGCAAAAAAAAAATAAAATTAAAGGAAGTCTATTTAAAGACTCGAGTTTGTCTGAAATATGTCAAACAGGACTAATGCTGTGGTTACACTGGGCCATTGGTTGGACTACACTCTGACTCAGCATTAAAATAAATCATGTTCGGTCGGGAACTGAGGAGATGGTTCAGCTGTGACTAAATATCGTGTGAATTCATCTGGCATACTGGCATGTACAGTATATATAGGTATATACAGTATACCAGGCACCCATGAAACCCCAACCAATGGAACTGTCTGAAATGAATTTGGTTGTTTTTTCACCAGAAAGTTTGAGGTGATAAGAAAAAGAAAAGGTAGCAGCCAGTCACTTGATTTACACTTTTGCTCTTACAGTCAATTTTACAGTTACAGACTCTGTCTGTCTGTAAATGTCACTATGACCCAGCAATACCCTCCCTCATGTCTATAATCCTGGAGATAAGGAAGGTGGATAATATGCCCTTGAGAAGATTTTAAAAGTTTTCATATCCTGACTGAATCCTGCAGCAATAACAGCTTCCGGTAATAACCCACGTGCTGAACCATGGTCCGCCTACAAGTGTCTGTCAGCGACAACACTTTACTGTGTTTGTGTAGGCTGACAGCAGCTTTGTCTAAGTGTGGACTTCAGCAAATGCTTATGTCCCTAATCATGTTGCCTGATATTCATTCTTGCCAGGCTGTGATCCACACATGCATCTCCTAACCATCATTTCGACCACTTTGGGCCTATATATACCAATAAGTTGCTCATGGAGAGCAAACTGCAGTTTTAGGCAAGCAGGCAACTTTGCAATATTGCAGTAAAAACAACGACACAAGTTAGAGATAGACTTGGCAGGAGGCAGAGACAATAACGAAGAACCGCTGAATCAGCACTTGTGGCTGAATGATAGAGCAGCTACACCACTAAAGATGGATAGAGAGTAAAGAAGAGAAAGAACAATGCATTTTTTCCTCTATAAAAAAGCTGCATGATAAAAAAGAACCCATTCCTAATCATTTCAATCATGTCCAATCAGCTATGTTCTCATCTCCCAATGTCAAATAGTGATGCCCCCGGCCTCTCAAGCAGCTCTAACGTTATGTATTTATAGCAGACATGCTCTGAGGGTAGATGGGTCAATCAAACATCAGACTTTGCAGTTCCTACCTTGCTTTTGCAACCATGGATTTTTCCTTTTCTAGGTGAGTCAGTACCAGCAGATAGGATTCAGATCAGAATAAGATTACACATAAGATTCTATTCAGAGATAATCACCCTAAGACCCTTCCAGAACCAGTTCATCTTCTATATTGTGTCACGGTTGAGGTTATTCCAGGTTTCGGCAGAACAAACAAATCTTCCTTGTAGACTCGCTTCCCTTACTCAATGTTTGTTCTGGTTTCTGGATGATGAGTCAGAAAACTGCAAGACGCCGATAATAATTGCATCAGTACCTTGTTTCTGTTCCTAATGGACGACAATGAAGCAGGCGAAAATAATGGGGCCTGTGTGAAGGGTGGACAGGTGAACTGAGCATGAGATAGACATGAAGAGAGAGAGAGAGAGATGCTTTGAAAGAAAGACTGGATGATGTGTTCAAGAAGGGTGGTGGGCAGTGGAGAATGCATTAGCATTAAAATAATAACAGCCTGCAATGCAAATGATGCCCCTTTCCAAAAGTGAGTCATACGTGTGTTGATTAAAACTGTGGTAATACTGTGATTCACCATTGCTTGCAGTGAGTGACTAGTCCACCTAGACATCCCCTCCTCCTCCTCCTCCTCCGCTTTGAAATGCTGGAGAACTCAGTGATTCATCCAATTTATATAGTGCTGTGTAGAGGTACTTGTACCAGCGTACTTGAGTGTGCAAGCAAGTGTGTGTTCATTTTTGCGCTGGTTTTCTGCAGTCGAGAAGGACCGGCCCACACATCATCCCCATGACAACACAGCTTGGTTACCGACATGAGCACCTCCACCTATCAAAGTGATTAGAAAATGATGAGAGTGTAAATAGCAAAAGCAGATGCAACAGGTCCCAATTCACGTCAGCTCCATCTCATTCCCCAGGGGTGATTTGGACCTTGGACCATCCCTGTTCACTCCCCATCTGGTATTGCAGTGCTGGGAATGGACTCATCAATACGTGCGCATGCCAGGCCCATGGGCTGGCACGACTCTACAGGATCTAATGTGAGCATCGCTGCTCTCCAGGGGAAATGGAGTTTGTGTCAGCTGAGCAGGCTACAGGCTTCCGGGGAAGATGGAGGGTGGAGGGTGGGAGGGGTGGTTAATGGCTGGAAGTAAGGCCATGGGTGACGGTTAGAGGAAGGAAGGGAGGAACTGTACACACTGCAAGCACATATCCATCACGGGCCTTTTAATCACTGCTGCATTCGAAAAAGGGCTTAAACATCAGACAACTTCCTGCTGGCTTCTCAATTCCAGCAATTCAGTATTGTACAAAAGCGACACTAAATTAAATAAAAACTCTGTTATTAAAATCATACAATTCCAGGGCAATGCAAGTCAGGCTGATATCTATATTTGACTTAGGCTGAGGAGATAATTCAGTACCTTCTAAAACAACCAACTGCTACTACTGTTAGACCAAATGTTTAATGATGAATTAACTGTTTGGTGGCAACATGGTGCTCGGCGCTAGCTAGCAGAGCAAGCTAACAAAGCTTTCTATTGAAAGTAGGTCCCACCAAGCTTTGGGGTATTAATTTAGTTCTTTATTCACCTATCACACTCATTGATCTGTCAATCATCCGGTGGGCACGGACATGCTGATATTTAAAGCTGCACTCAAATACCCTCAGAGCAGATAATGGCTTGTGAGTTTCCAGTACCCGGCCCGTTCCCAGTTAAATATGGTCTCCTTGAAACGTCTTTAATTGGGATTGACATTTTAATTAAGTGGTTAATGTGTGCCAAGGACATAGTATGCCATGTTAACAATTAAAATGCTGCTTAATGGGGCATGCCAGAGCTATTTTGAGTGCATGTTGTGGGAGAAAGAATAGGGCAGACTCTATTAGTCAGAAACCAGAGCGCTTCCCTGAAGTGGGCCAAGGTCAAAGGCACTCCTTCGTTTCTAGCAAGCTGCTCATCATTCAGGCACTTGAAAACCCTGACTATAGTCATTATCATAAACACCAACCTGGGAGAAAGCTTTTAGCATACAAAAAGTGGCAGTCGAGGATATTCTGTAATTTATGTAACACCTCTTTTGGCATGTAGAAAAACAAGGCAGGCTGACAAGAGAGTTGAGAAGTGCCCTCAGGACCCATTACTCTGAAAAATCAGACCTCCTTCTCACTTGCAGCTTCCAGGCTGTTCGTGAGACTTCGGTTTGCTGGTATCAGTGATCAGCTTGGCTGGAGCTTATGGGCTTTGGAGATCACAGGATTGACACTACAAACCGAGTACGAAAGCAGTCGAGCAAAACTCAAATTCTGCACTGGGGCTAGGTGTATCAAAGGTGTATGTGTGTCCAGAAACAGGATCGGCGGAGAAAAGGGCTGTGCTAGAGGGAGGTGGTGGTGGAGGACGTATACAAAAATATAGAGGGCCAATGTTTGTCTCCAGTGGGCCTCCATATCCCAGACCTGGGAGGGAACAGGGCAGCTCTCTGTGTTCTCGGGCTCTTGTTGGGGGTCAGTCCAAGCAGCCTTCAGAGCGGGCTCTTGAGGCTCGATGTGAGTGTGTGTGCCACAGAAAAGTTCAGTCAAGGTGCAGAGATGTGATGCAGGCTGTGAAGTGAGCACAGTGTTTGGAATATTCAACAAATTCCTTTTCACATGTCACATCCAAAAGCTTTACATAAATTACTGACAAGCTCCAATATATTCTCAACATGGCTAAAACACCCACGGGAAATACAATTATTGAATGGGATGCAGTCTTCAGAATTTTTAGACAGTGATTCGAAGCATTTGTCATTTACACTCGTTGGCTTCACTTCATTTCTGTTCGTGGCATTGTTGTCATATTTTGGCCAAATCATGATATCTGCCTAACTCACACTGTCCCTCAATTGGAGGTCATTTTATTTCTTTATTTTTTCTGAAAACCTTAAAAAACTTAAGCTTAAACTTTTAACTCCTTTTCAACTTTAACTTTAACCACTTATGCTACCAGGCTCATGATAACTAACTGTGGTGGTCTGATGACAACCTGTGTCTTAGTGTTGGACCAGTTCAACACCTGTCTCACTGGGGAGGGTTTTACAGTATCTGTGACATTTTGTTTCACTGTTTCACTGTTGACATTTTGTCAACAGTGAGGAGCCCAAGGAATGTGTGTTATCTTCCAATCATCTAGCTGTTGATTTCCTGTAGACTTGTGCGCTTCAATTTGGCTCAGAAGAAGAAACAAGGCAGTTTCTTTCGAAAGTTTGTGAAGTGTGAAGAAACGTCCGCAACCCTGTTGGAGGGAATTTAAAAAAAAAAGTATGTTATGATATTAAGGGGCAAAAAAATGTGGAAAAAATGATTTAAAAGTACAGTTTTTATAATGTTTTGAAAGCAAAACATCTGCTGTATTTGCAAAACTCAAGTGGAAGCCAATAAAAAGCCTCTTATGACAAATAGGATTTTAAGCAAGTCTGCTTCAAGGTTTCCAAATAAGTCCATTTTCATCGAGGAAGTCTTCCTCAAATGGAGCGTCTGCAGACAGTTATTAGAGCGAAGCAGAGGTGAAAGCCTGTCTAATAAACAACTTGTTTCAGGAAGCCTTTTAAAAATCAGTCTGTCTTTCCTTTCTTTGGCTTAATAAACTACATTAGTCATGAGGCTCTTCACAAAAGAAGGCACATCCATTTCTTCGCTCCCTTCATCTTGTGCCGTGCCCCCTCCTTGACAGCAATGTCATTACAATTGTTAACCAAACCCCGGCAGACACACTTTTGTCAGCAAAAATGCTCCCATGCGCAGACAGAGCGCTGAGAGATGGCCCTTCCTCTCTTTACTGAGGAGGAAAACAAATATATGTTTCAATTACTGGGTCTGCCAAGCTACTATGAGTTTGTGATGGCTTGAACCGAGCGGGGCCAGATGAAGTCAAACTAATGCAGTGAGGAAGAGGTGGGTCGTTGTGGGGCGGCTTCATTCGACGCAGATTTGTTTTAAACTGCACCAACACACAGAAGTGACATTGACTGTAAAAACACCAATATAAGGGGCAGAAAAATCATGGTATGTTGCAACGGGACACAATTGACACAATTTCCAGAGCAAACTATGGCTGACGCATTCAAACATCATGAAGAATTATAATAACGATGAAATATCAAGTGGCTGGTCTAAGATGTACCCCAGTCGAGAGGGTACATCCCGTGTCCCATGAACCACGACCCTTGACAGCCGTGAGTGTAAGATTACGAACCAAAATAGTAATTCTATCAATATTGGGTACAAAATAAAAACAGAAGTTGCTCACAAAGAAGGCTGGAACCCATTGTCAACTCTCAAGGTGTCTTCAGGTGGCATCCGCTTCAAGAAACTCACTTAAACGCGGCTGCTTCACATATGCAGCTCTCAGCTTCACACACTTGTTTTCTCAAGTTCACAATTATAAAACATAATGTACACTTGATTAAATCTTCTGGATGGTTCTACTTGCTGGTTGATGTCCATTCATGCTAATGAGGCGGCTGAACAAACAACATCTGGGACTCTGCAAACATTTCTAGGAGGGAAACGGTGTTTTAAATTAACTTGAGCAGGTGTCACGTTAATAACTCCTGGTACAAATACGTGTACACACAGACGAGACACTCTCACTCAAGCACCGATAAACAAAACAGGCTACAAATGAAGAGAATCACAGTCTCAGTGCAGCAGTCGACACAGGAGCTTGTTAGTCTGAGGGAAGTTTTGAAGTGGAAAAAGTGAAGTTTAATGTGGTATCTCCAAGAGAACAGAGGTGGCCGTGCTTTCTCCGCCCACTGTCAGCCCATCGGTTTGACACAGAGGATGAAGGCCACACAGCAGAAAATTGTATTAGCAATTCTGAGTCACTAGTTACGTCAATGGCAGCATCACCAGCCCGAACCCAGCGCCACCGACGCTGGCAGGTTGTCTGAGGTGACCTGAGGCCGCCGCTGCACGGTTCAATATGAGAGGCACAGTGAGACGAGACGCTGAGCCTCTGATCCAGCCCTCCAGACGGTGGGTGGAGGTTTCTGTGTTTAGCATGGATTAGATGTCCTCCCCGACTGATCAATGAAGAGATGGAGGAGGGGGCGGGGATGGAGGAAGGCTTGGTACCACCTCCTGCGGCCTGTGAAGACAGCTGATGTCTGTCCACAGACACACATTTCTTATCTGACGTAGTCGCTGATCTATGAGACATCGTCATCTCGTGAACTCTGCGTCATTAGAAGACTCAAGTGGACCCTGAGTGTGGCTCATACGTGCACTGTTTGGACAAGAGCTGCCTGCATTTACAGCAGACGTGAAAAGCTTTTCACCCGCTTCCTTCTCAATCAATATTTCACAAATAGAGGCGACTACCTCACAAAGGTGTTTAGATCAAAATGCTAATTTCATCCCGAACGCTGAATGCGACCGAGATGCTGATAGTTATCAGTCGGTCCCCCTCCAGTCACTGCTTTCATACGTCGGATGACAGCAAAACGTCTGCTTTTCAACATTTGCCTCTTCAGATATTCATTTCTCACCTTCCATGCAGAAATGTTTTCATGTGATGTGATGTGATCGTGCTTGTGTAGCATGCTGATATGTTCCTCTGGCAACTGGCATCTTATTTTTGTTCTTTTCGAGACCTGACATTCAAACTCCCCAATAAAAATGTTAAATATCATGCATGTTATAGCCACATCTGACCACAAATGATTTGAAAAGAGTGAATTTAGCTGGTGTGATAAAGTTTGTTGTGAGACTATCACACAACTTCACCGCCTCTCTCTCTCTCTCTCTGAGACTTAGTCACCGTCTTGAGGCTCTTTTGGTTACCGGTGTTTTTCTTGGTTTTAAATTCAAGCAAAAACCACCGACAGTTAGTGGCTCTTGTTTGCGCTGCAACTCTAACAAGAGAGACTTGATTTTTCGGTCATAAACTGTCTTTTCTATGCAAAGACCGTTGCAATGAAGATCCTGCAGCAAGAGCTGGAAAATCATCAAGTTCCACTGCTACCAGAATACATTCTTTTGAAAAGATATGGAAATTTTATATTGGCATTTAGCAAAAGAAAATTCAGAGATGAGATTTTTCCATTCCATTCCTTTCCCTCGCTCCACACACACCATCCGAGCTAAGAGTGCATGTCTTTTCAGCTGTAAATGTTGACGGAGGGAGCAAATGCATTAACTTTTTCTGAGGTCAACGTTGGTGACCGGTGCTCTGGAGCAATGCAGTTCACCCCCAGCTGGTACAGTGAAGGACTGAGGTTACACTGGATGTGAATGAATCACTGTGTGTGTGTGTGTGTGTGAGAGAGTGTGTAACACACACTCATCATACCTTAAACAGTAATTAAAACATCAACATGCCACACTCACAATATTTGCATATTCATGAAAGACACTTATGATGTGTGTTGCTGCTCAAATATTTTGGCTGCTGAGTGCAGCTGGATCCAAACAAGCCCTCTATTTAGTGTTTGCTGTTGGTGTGCAGAGGTCGGTGAGGCTTACCTGGACCCAACACACTGAACCAGTGTTCAAGCCCAGAGCACCTTCCCTCACCGGCAGCTCAGCGGCATAAATGCTCCACTGTGCACGCGTTTGCGTAAATGAATGCGACACTAACACTGGGCCCACTGTCTGCGTGAGTCATTACAAACGTGTGAGTATGCGCCTACGGCTCGTGGCGGAGAGGCTCTGCGTTTACGACGGCGTTGATTCTGTTCCAGATCAAATGAGGGAGACAGAGGCTGAATGTGCCGGTGAGCCGATGGGTTGACGACCCCCTCGTGCTGCTCCCAGTTCTCTTCTCTAACCTACTGGCAAGACCGAAGTGTACGAGGTGCCGCTAACACCTGCAAACATCTGGGTTCTGACTTCAGCGGGGAACTCATTCATGGGTGAAATGACTCTGAAGTCATGGATGTTGATGGAATCCGGCTCAGATTGTCATATAGACAGCGGCTGTACAAACCATTAACACACCTGTCTCCTGCCCCCCATGGTACGTTATACCTGAAACCCAACTGCTGTCGTCGCTAAGTGTCCGAAATGAAGCTCTAAAAACACACATCTACCACAGAGCATCTCACACAGAAGCACCCGCGTGTGGAATCTATTTTATAGTTTATGCAGCAGCTAGCAGCTCAATCCGTCTCGCTGTTCCAGGCGTGTTTGAGATGACGGACACCAAAAAGAAAGATAGAAACTTGGCCCGAAAAACAGCGCGATGCCAGGTCGTTGCAAAAATAGGACTAGAGATATGGAGCCAGAGAGGGTGAAACCAAAGCGAAGCCTCCTGAAGTTCTCCAGTGTCACTTCTCCAGCGCCCCACTGTGCAGAGTGGCATCTTCTGCTGTGGCAACCCGTGTGGCAGAGCAGCAGCCATCGGGCTGACAGTCGGCCAGGCAGGGGGCGCACAATTGGGAAAGGGCAGCCCGCATGCCCCAAGGCAGCGTCTGTGCAGCTGTCAGGAGCCCTTACCCCCTTTACGCCGTCTCCCACCCAGTCTCTGCTACCCACAGACTCACAGCCGACGGCCAGTGGAGGAGCTGAGGGCTGGAGAGGCATCACCAGTCCTCTGCTACAAGAGAGGCAGGATGGGAAGAAGGAACGGAAGAGTTTATGGACGTTCCTGTTCAGTCTCACCTGGAGGGCAAAACCCTGCAGTGGTACGAATAATGAAAAACGATTGTACCAGTTAAGAAGAAGCATTCTTTCCCCCCTGTACAGTTCAGAATCATGAACAAATGTTGTGTTTGGCCATGGTGCAGAAATTGAGAAATTAACTGACAACTCCCGATTTATCTGTTATTGACGATATAGTTCAAGGTTGAGTTTTTTTACCATCTGCTTGCGTCGTCGCTTTAATTTCGGAAGGTTTAGAAACATTTGTGCGCTGAGAAACAAGGGGACGCTGCTATCCACAACTAAATGCTACAAAATGCAAATTGATGTGTCAAACAAATTTGACCTCGGTAATTGTGGGGCTCATTTGTTATAATCATCATTTTACTTCAGATGCCAAAAACATAAAACACAGCATTACATATATTAGCTGTCGTCTCATTCTTTCATTGTGAAGTATTCGCGGAGTGAACAAAGAAGTGCCATGATGAAAACGCAGTGACAGATCTGTCCACAGATAAACATGAACACCTGACAAATTTCTCAGAAGTCCCCCCCCCAGCAGCGGGAGTCTCACACACGTGTCGTTGTGCTGAGTTGAAGTCCTGCACTGTCACGGCAGGACAGCGACGTGTCTCCTGGGTAATTGGGAATTAACTGTGTGTTTGTACTGGCAATTGAAAACACGTCGAGCAGGTGCATCACAGTTTTAGCACAAAACTTTTCACGGAATTCAGCTGAAGGTCACTACTCTTTAGAGCAGAGGAGTAGAGAGTGGAAGTCGCCCTGAAAGAGGCAGAGGTCACCGAAACATTTAAATGTCTATAAACTCTCTTGGGCTTTATTGTCTCCAGCGTGTGTGTGTGTGTGTGTGTGTGTGTGTGTGATGGTCACCTTGGCTCAGCAGGTGATGATTCCATAGATAACAGCAGAACAGAGAAGGACAGAAGTTCCAGATATAATAGGGAGAGGTCGCACAGAGAAAATTATAAGATGAGGCTGATGGGACAAAAACACACCTCCTGCTGTCAAAGGATACAGCACACAGCTGGACACGGCGGACGCACAGCACATACGTATGTAGTATATTTATGGAGGAACATTCATAGATACGTTTATGTAAATGTATGCAAATGCACGTCCCTGCGTCTATGGGTGGGAGAGGAGGCGATGACACCTAGGAGATCTGGTCAAAACACTACAACACTACAAAACACCCCTGGGGTCATAATGGGAATGTGTGTTATCCCATTGCCTTTAATTTTCTCAGTTCCAGGTTTGTTGCCATGAATTCCTGTTTCCTGTGGCCATGTGGGGCTGAAAATGAAAAAATAATGGAGAAGGATTGAAATGAAATCTAATCCAAAGTACCCCTGATTGATCAGCCAATTATTGGAAATTTTTAAGATAATTCAAGTCTTTTTTTTCAGGTCTTTTTTTTCTTTTTTAATTTTTTGCATCATTCATTTTCTCATTTCATTTGTTCTGTGGGAATCAACGGCACGCTGCTATCTGCGACTAAATGCTACAAAATACAACTTGACGATTCAAATAACTTTCTATTTAACTTAATTAACCGTCATCCTCGGAGCTCATGTGTTCCATGAAATTCCCATGCAAAGTTTCCAACTTTGAAACTTCTCAGAATTGTGCAAACCCAGTCAAACACGAGATGAACTTACATATTTAAATCCTTAGAAAGACCTTGCATCAACACTCATCAATTTTCTTTGCCCATACTGAAAGAGGAAACGCTTATTTTGTCAAATACTTGATGATGATGATTCAACAAGAATGACGGAATAATGCTTCTGGAAATGTGTGTGCAATGATGTTTGATCTGTTTTCAGGCCACGATGAGAAGTTATGCGAAATACATTTTGAAAAATGAGCCATATGAGCTTCTCCTCCACTGCTCTGCATGTGTTCGTCTCAATCTGCCTGATGGATGGTCGGCAGCACGGATAGTGTTCCAAAAGTATTGGACAGACTGTTGGCAGTCCCATTTGTGTTTCTTTATGTTCACGCTGACCTTTAGTCATGACCGAATATGTTTCATATTTGTGTTTACGGCGTCATTTTTCTTTCGCCTGCTCCTGTGTCTCCATCAGACTCGTGAGCGTCAACTCAAACTGGCTGAATAAATAGACGTCTCTCCATTTACCCTTTATAGCATACGCAGACAGAGTTAATTATTCACACAGTCCGTCCAGATTCCAGATTCAATTTTCAACTTACACATCAAGCAGACTGACAAGGCTTTGCTGCTAATCCACGACACATAAGACAGTAAATCTGCTGTTGTGTCCCTCACTGACGTTCTTTGTTATGAATGCAAATAATTGGAAACTGGACGTCCTGCTACACATATGGTTTTATAATTTGTTTTTTTTTTTACTGTAAAAAAAAATCAATAGTCACATGGTGAGTATGAATAGAAATAATGTTAGTTTTGAGGGAACTTGCATGAGGAGCACTGTCTCTGAAGCAAAACCCGAGCGGTCGATGTCGAAACAGTTCCTCCTCCGCTATTCAGTTTTGTTGTAATTAGCTACCAAACAGAAGCTCCAAATGGCTCTTCTATCTAATTTGTATTCACAATAATTATGTACCTTGGTTGACCAGATTCACATATAGGTAACATCCAACAACATTTTCAACGTGTAATTTGAGCTTCACCCCACGTTCCGCATGGGCTGTGATACTGAATCCAAACTGCTGAAGACAAACATTGTGATCCATTAAAACACTGACTCGGCTTGAATTCATTCCTCTCAGCGTGGAAAGACGTTAAAAATACCACCAAACAATAAAACTGGAAATTTTCAAGCACACGTGATGACAGTGGGACAAACTGCAGCAGAAGACGATGGCATCCATACGTACAGAGCACCAAGGTTCGCCAGTATCTCCATATCAAACTTTCTCAAACACAAAAGCTGCAGAAAAAAATGCCGTTCAACAGATATATTAAATGAAAAAATGCCGTTTTTTTGCTTCTTTGTCCCATTAAGGATGCCTGTTTCTTCGAGCGCGTGACTGATCCGAAACATGGAGAAATCACTCATTCTTGACAGTTAATACTATCAAACGCACTTACTAGAGCTGCACAATAAATCAAGATATTATCGCAATATCCACTTTGCAGGAGTTTGCAGTGTTTTGACATTCTAAAATGACTGGTGCCTACAAATGCTGTTCTTCAGACATAAATGGCCTGCGCTGACCTACTCTACGTGCATCACAACATATTGACACACATGTATGGAAGCCGATATGCGAGGGCGCCAAGCTGCAACACATTCACACACTGGTGGTGAAGCATCAGGGGCAGTCAGGGGGCTAAGACTGCTGCTTGAGGACAGTCGGATGCAAATGCTGCAGGGGCAGAAGGAGCTAATGGGAACGATCCGGGGACCGTCCAGATACGACATGGCCGAGTCTGGCATGACATCATGCTTGCCTGGTGTTGTTAAAATTAACATTCCTCGTCGGATCAAAAGCGTATTACAATCCATCCGTCAAAAATAATCACACTGTGACACGTCTGTACCAGATTGTGTGCATGGAGTCCATCATGGTAAGAAGAAGAAGGATCCATATGTGAATGCAAAGATGCTGAATTTATACTCATGATCGAAAAAGTCTTACATTCAAAGTAAAAAAAAGTTTCCTCTGTGAAAAAGGCAGAGTCCACACACATCAATTAGTTATAGTTAGTTAATATACAGCTGTTGGACAATCAGCAGGACATGTGGGACCCTATCTTTGGACTGTGGTAAGGTCACTGGAATTTCATTAAGACGACCCTGGTCTGTCTCAAATTAATTCAAAGGATTGATTTGCTTATGCGAAGTGAGTATTATCTTTGGAATAACTACACAAAATATGAGTGAAAAGTGATACCATACAGAGAAACACGAGAGAAACAGATGAATACATTCTTGTTGGCTCTTATTTTGTCTAGTTGTTCATGTATATAACTAGCATCTCCATTCAGGATCCATGTGTCAATCAGCTGACATTGTGTCTCTGCTTGAGGGTTGTGAGATTTAATCACACTTCGTTTTGTTTTATTCCACTATTGATATGTCTCCAGTTTGTTTTTTTTTTCTTGTTTCTTTTTTCTGTTACCAACATCTTTCTCAGTCACGAAACAATTCTAAGTATCGTTCCTGTGGGACGACAAGTGCAGGACAGGCGCTCCTGATGCGCAATTAGGGCAAAAACGGTAAAAAGCCCCAAACTCTCCAACTGCGTCGTTTATCTGAAACACATCTGCAGTTTATCCTTGTAAATCCGACGAAATCAAACTTCAAACAAACACCACGTTTCAGTTACTGCAGCCTTCTCCCACCCCCAGCACAACTCTGCACCTGAAACGTCCGCATCCGGATCAATCGGGCGCGAGACCAAGCCACCGTGAGCGGATCCTGACGTGTGACAACCAGCAGGAAGCTGCTCGGACTTACCGGCCCCGTTCCCGTTTCCGACTTTCCCGGCTCGTCTGTGCCCAGCAACAGTGGAAACCGATTGGCAAGGACGGGCTGCCAACGCAGGAGAGCCAAGCGCCAGCGACTCCGTCAGGTTAGACACTGACGAGCAAGACCATACAGGAAGTGGCCTTCCAAAACAAAAGCGCAAACGATGGCTGCGTCTTCCCCAAAGCACGTGGGTGCGTGGACGTGGGAGAGCAGACACAAATCAGAAATAACTTTGCTTGGTGGTTATATCCGTCTTTCTTTTTTTAAAGTTTTTTTTCCAATAGCCCAAAGCCATTAAACCCGCCACCATCTTATTTTGAAATGGTCGGCGAGATATTCGTGCAGTATTTTAAATGCTGCTTTACTCAGTTTTGACCCGCTGATGGAGATCCAGCATAAGCACATCAGGAGTTGTTCCCGAGATGTGAGACTGAAATTCATCTCTCTTTTCAGAAATTAAATCTCAAAATAGCGTGTTTTCTAATCCCATTGAGCCCCACTTTCAAATAAAAAGGCTTTATGTGACACCAGCCATTAGCCCAGTGAACCACAGGCTCAAATCTTTTTCTCAAAGAACCAAACTGATGATAAACTATGTTTCTAAATTCATTGGCTGCGACTATTGTCAGCACACCTTTTGACCACTGGAATGTTGATTTGTCTCAAAATGAACCTTCCTGCTAAAATCTGATGTGACAGACAGTATATAATTAGACATTTAGGCTGGCAGGTTTGAACAGCTTCCCAGACGGCAAAATAGTTAACTCACCGCAAGAACAATAAACAACGCACAGTGCCAGCATAGTCCTTCTCATCCAAGCAAAACAAAAGTTTAGTAAGCTGAGTTTGCTGATGATGTGATTAAAACACCCAATCAGTTTTTACGACCTTTTTAGTTTTAACTGTTTTTTAAAGTAACTGTTTTTACTTAAGTTCTATTTTCTGCTATCTGGTATGATTCAATAGTGAGACCCTGAACATGTGCCAGGCTCCTTCACAGCAGCACCACTGTGAGAGCGACGTGGAGACGAGGTTGTCACAGTGAGGCGATGAATAAATACTCATTGTGGACTAGATATGTCCTTCGTCATGAAAATGTTGTGGGACCCAAAGAAGTAGTGATTATATAAATAGTCTGTGAATATGGAGAATGAAACACCACACTGGTGTCTCCTCATCAGCATCCTACCTAGGGTGGATCCAACATGCTAAAGGCTCGTTATGTTCCTCTTCTTTATTTTTTTTCAAAATAAATAAATAATAAATGAAATTAATTGAAATGAAATCAAACAAAGTTAGGTCTTTTTTTTTCAACTAAATCACAAGAGCCAAATAATTTAGTTGCACATAGACTCATGGCAACTTCATTCAGAGCTCTGAGAGGTTTCCGTCTGGTCACTGGGCCAAACGCTACACGTCATCAGACCAGCATTCCTCCTGCCCCAGACCACTCAGTCACGTCAGCTTACCCTTTCAGTGTTGACAGCAGACAAAACAAGTGACCTTTGTCTAGTGGTAATCATTAGCCCTGTTGGTGTGTCTTTGATACAATCGTTCCGGAGATGTTCAGATCTCGACACGAGTCATGAGGATGTGGCAACAATCAATTCACCAAATCCTCTCTGGGGAAATGTCCTGGCAGAAACCACGTGCACTGCACAGGTAGTCACTTGTCTCTTTTCTAAAACAACGTAGAGTTCATCTGTTCCTGCAGAATGTCAAAAAGCAAACCAACTAAAAGGTTTCCTTTGCAGCCTGGTAGTGTATGAATGAGACTGTTGAACAAATGTTCAAAGCAAAATGTTCCTAACTTAGTTTTAGTTCAGATAAAATGTAAATGTACAATTTGTTTCCACGCATGATATACTCCAACCCGATAGGGGGCAGCATTGGGCCTGGTGTTTAGTTGTGACTGACCGACATTCCTGCAGCTGAGTCTTTGATGCTGCACCAACTTGTTGCCTGTATCATTCCGTGTTTGTCCAGTGAAGAGCTCCACAAAAAGAGCGGCAGTGAAGCCCTCTGGAACAATATCCTGGCTCCTCAAATATACAGTGGATGCTCATGAACCTGTTTAATCAGCATGTCTGTGTACTACTCCTACAAATAATCCTGTAACTACAGCACACTGTGACCTGTGTCCTCCAACCATTTTGATGAAAAACAACAGAAGCAGCCAATCAGTGATTGCACGTATTACTTTCCCTGACAGACTTTTACTTTCATGTGAGGAATAATGGCTGTGCTAGGTTAGTGCTGAGGGGAAATTGGATTTTTTTTTTGCAATTTGAGATTTTCAGTCTTACACATTACAAATGTGAATGTGCTTTTAAACACTGTATTAGGTAAGAAGGTCCAATAAGCAGTCATTTGAAATTTGAAATAAGTTAAATTTCCTATTGAATATAAAGAAAATAGTAATAGAGGTTTATATCATCATGACAAAAGAACAAGTCTTACAGGATGTATGTGTTTGTGGCATCTACGTTTGCATACAAATGTACAGTTGTTTCACTCCTGTTGGATTAATCCCTCAGTGGGTCTGTTCAGCTCCACAGTGCAATCCTTATAGTTTTAAAATGCCTCTCAGCTTCCCACTCACACGGTTCTCAACAACCTGTCCGTGCGTCAACCTGGTCTCCGTGGCAACCACAGTGGCAAGCTGTGTCCATCTAACATGAACTTAAAATCCCATCCTTAAATAGAGCAAAACAAATAGAGGGTGGGTGAAGAACTGATGGCACTTCAGGCTGTTTATCAACACTAATTTGAGTGTGTGTGTGTGTGTGTGTGTGTCTGTGTGTGTGTGATGGGGGGTCAGGAGGCAGGAAATTTCTCGTTTTTCATTTCTAAGTAAGAAATGTAGGGTGGACACATTTATAGTCAGTTTTCTTTTGATATTTTATAAAGCTGCAAAAGATCTACATATGTGGTTAAACAATACTTGTGTCATACTTGTGTATGAGTTGTCTCTTTGCCAAATGTAAATTCAAGTATTATAAACAACCACCGGTCATATTCATGCATGTTCTTGTAAAGATCTGCTCATCTTCACAATGAAGAAGAAGGTGAAGGGCGTTTTCTCTTTTCACACACTGTACACACCAAACAAAGACTTTTCTCAGCAGTGATATTTCATTCTTTTGACAAGAGACACTTGAGTCTGCTGGCTGAAACCAGACCTAACTTTATATACTGAATAAAAGAAATTTGAGACCACTTGAAGAAATCCCATGAGCCACTGCTGCTTGAATTATGGTTTATCTGATCTGTTTCTCCACAGCGGGGGCGCGTTGCTGCCCCCCTTCAGGGCCACTTGCCCTTTGCATTGGTTTTCAGTAGAACCTAAAATATTTACCGGCATCCTGAGAGGAGACCAACAGTTTTAAACACATTCGCGGCACTGGACCCACGGTGGAACAGATTCAAACGTTATCACATGAAGAATCACTGCAGACGACAGAGAATCAGGGCTGGAAGCGCCAACCTGATGTGCCAGATGGTTTGTTGCAGGGAGCCATCTGTGTGGAAAAGGGCACACTCCCTCAAAACATACTTGACAGGTGATCGGATGAGCCATCTGTCGTTTGGGAGAGTAGTCGAAACATCTCATCCATCGAGAAAAGCCCTCTGTGCTCCTCTTTTAGAAACAGGTCTGCTGTAACTGTAACCGCTTTGGAAGCCTCCGTTTTTTCCAACGTTGCATCTCGACCCTGAAACTAAATGCTGATTGGTTCGAGACCACTGGGGTCTGTCCACGCTGCTGGAAGTCGGGTAAGACGGCTTCTCACATACTCGTGAAGCGCTTGAGGATCCAGCTGCCTCATAAAATAACACTTGGTGTCACAGTTGCGTCTTTATATATGCAACAGTCACGCACGTGTCACGGATAGATGTTGGAACAAAGCAGCAAAGACGGAAACGGGAACGTGAAAGCCAAATTATGTATCTACATTTAATTGAAGTGACTGGTAAATTAATGTTACGGGATGTGTTTCTTCCAGAATGCAGCTGTTCACAGTACGATATGGAAATGTCAATGTTGTTTAGTGATGTTTCACTAAATAGTCCATATTTCATCAGTCATTTCCAAAAAAAAAAGAAGAGAATATTGTCTCTTTTTTCTTCACTCTTAAAGAAATATGCTTATATGATAACTGGAAATATTCTGAAATGGCACATTATGAATTTATTCTTAGCAGCTTGAAACATGATCAGATCTTTCAGTCTTTCAAAGAATTAAAATGTACGCTGACTGAGTCAGTTTGCTCTACAAACTAGAATATCATGATTAATATACTGACTCCGACGCAGCACGATGTCAATACAAGATTCAAATCGCTGAAAAGAGTCATAAGTCGATTAGAACAAAAGGAGCAAGAAAGGAACCGAGATGTCTGAGGACATTTGATGTTGCACTGGAACGTCGAGTCAGGGGACTTAACACGACGAGAACAAACCAAATCCGATGTTGGGGCTGTTTTTGTTCTGTTGGATGGATCTAGAGTTTAATGGATTCTTCCTTGGCTCGTTCTACTCCCCGCTAGCAAGTTTAAATGAAACACACACAATAAAAGCTAACAGCAGCAGACAAACTGACACACTCCGGCGGTCTGCCACTGGAGCCACATGCCCAGAGCACCCATCACTGAACGGCCCTTTTTGATTCATAACTTTACAATTAACCTCGCAGGGCTGTTGTTACTATTCATGGCATTTTTCCAGCGTGGGAGACGCAGCAGCTACTAAGGAACAAAGTCTGCCAGCACTCGCTCATTTTGTTTAATTCCACAGAGAGGACGAGTGAGAAAAAGCTATACATATTAACAAGTAGTACTGTCTGCCACCTTTTATATGTAGTGATCTTGAACCGCAGTCATTTCGCCAGCTAGCTCCGGCATGTACAGCTGGTGGGAGCCTTTTTCAATGTGCAGCCTCTAAAAGTTCACTACGTCTTCTGAGAATACAAACGTCAATGCACCTGAGAATCTCTCATCTATCTGTTCTTTGCAAGGACACTGCAGGAGAGTCCTTCACCATGTGGAAACAGTCTTCTCAGTATATCACAGATTAACTGTCGTTACACACGACTCAGCATCTCTATTTTCTTTGTATATTTAATCAAATGTTACCATAGTCATTTTTTTCCACAACTGCTGCCTCAAAGTTTATATGAAGGAAATTATAGATATGTCTTAAAGTCAGTAGGTGTGGAGACATTGTAATATTGTTAGTGGATCAAGAAAAATGATCTATTCTAGCACTCATCGTGGGTCAACAAAGGCCATTTGTAGGAAATGAGATGGCTCATAACCAAGATACTATCAGACCTCACATGGAAATCCCAGTTTCTCCTTAATTATCAGTTTGATAGCCATCTAATTAAAAACAATGTCCAATATGAGAGTATACCTGTGATACATTTTAAACACAGCGAAGGGGAGATGATGCTTTAAATATACTGTACGTAACAAACACAAGACACACGCTGCCATTAATACAACTAGGATGTACTTTGGACAGTAAATGAATCGTCTTTGTGGACGTGTAACTGAATCACAGTCCCTGTCAGTGTTGGATATTCTTATAATGGGTCCGTTTATTGATAAAATGTAGACCTCTCAAGTTTTTTCCTTGCCATTAATATGAAAAGCTCACTGCACGGACGTGAGAAAAGGCTCTTTAACAGTGAGTGATGGCGTTAAGTGGACAATAGCCAGGTAGAGGACACACGATGTTGCCTGACAAACATAATAACTAGTCGTTGTTGATTCAGACATCAAGTCTCAGCTGTAGTTCAAGGCTGAATTATTCATCAACGTTGTGTACTGAATTTCACTTGTAGACACATTGTAATCTGCTCACTTTGTGGATTTCTACCCTCCATTATGTTCACGACTGTCAACCAGTCAGCGTGCATGAGACCGTGATTCTCCTCTCACACCTTTCCGTGACCTCCAAACTGTTTTTGTCTTTATTTGTCGGTCTTTATTCATCTCTGCCGCCCCTTCTCCTGAAGTCAGTTTGCAGCCGTGCAATCACTTTTCTGACTCACCTTCTCGACCCCCTCCCCCCTTCCCTCTCATTCCTCTTTTTCTTTATAACTGTTCAGTTTTCTACTGAAGGTTACTCCTGCCTGCAGGGCTGTGAAAATGTCAGAAAGGCCCACTCCATTTTCAGCAACGTAAATAGCCATTTCCCGCCAGAGCAAACCCACTTTCTGATGTTGCCGTGCGGCACGTCACACATCCCACGTCCTCCTCTACACTACCTGAGCACAATAGCGAAAGGAAAATAATGAATGGCGCTCCTTCATGGCTTCGCTGCCATTTGGATGTAATGGACGGCCTCCACTGGGCTGTGTGTTCATGTCCCACATGTTCACCATGTAAACACGTTTGACTGTCTGTTTTCGGGGGGGGGGGC